>SRMA01025983.1:0-19771 GCA_007224835.1 Danionella cerebrum
AGATAATTCATTCTCTATTGTTGCATAACAACTAATCACACAATCGTGAAAGATGTTTGTAGCATGCAGCAATAGCGCCACCTATAGGATTGTAAAGGAACCACTTCCTGCGAACACTCCCTTGCAAATGCCTCATTATTTTATACCGCTACTGAAATAATGTGATAATTCTTTTTATTACGAAGTTAAAAGTACGTTTATAAATAATACGTTTTAAGAACGTATCATAGAAAAATGCTTCTTCATTAGCTTTAAGACACTTAGAATGCTAAATAGCTAACAAACTGCACAGAGCGAGAGAGAGAGACAAAAGAGTAAGAGGAGGGGAGAAAAGAAGATTCCTGGGAGAGAAACAGCCTGCTGCATGTCCCTCCCTCAGGACAAGCAGAAGATGGCGAATAAAGACAGAATTTAAAGAGTCTGTAACTTCCTGTTTGTGATGCCACTTCCTGTTCCATCTCCAAAAATAAGATTTAAAAAAAAATTTCTATTAGACCCTGAACAGATTGAGCTGGGCATCTTAGCCTCTACTCTTGAGCACGCTAACAACATTACAAGCAACTGTTTCCGCTTGTTGAATCAGAGCGATCACATGCTTTTCATGTTTTCTAGCAGAGACAGAAACTCAAACAGATCTGAAACATCTTGAGAGTGAGTAAGTGG
Source organism: Danionella cerebrum (assembly GCA_007224835.1). Taxonomy (NCBI): domain Eukaryota; kingdom Metazoa; phylum Chordata; class Actinopteri; order Cypriniformes; family Danionidae; genus Danionella; species Danionella cerebrum. The sequence goes on from SRMA01025983.1 coordinate 664, forward strand.
TGACTTCAACATAAGAAGGTTCTGCTCATCTTTCAAATGCTGTATCTTCATCGGGTTCTTGTGCATTAGCATCCCGTCAGTCGCCATCACACGTTACGTTTGGTTTATAACTATAATGTACATGAACGATGCCGCTGATTGGATGTTAATGCACCAGTCCCCTTAATGACCTTGAACTGGTGATGGGAGTGAATGGAAACCAGTGATACCTTGCTCCTGAAGCATACGGCTGGGCGGGTGGCTGGTGGGTTTTATGGAGACCCCTTCTTTCACAGGGAAGTGATCCTGAGCTGTCGTCCTGCAGAAAACTTCAGGCTTCCCGAAATAAACCCTACTTTTGGTCCTGGTGCCGGGACCATCCACATGGACTGGGAACTCTGGCCGGGCGCCCTGATGAAGCAGACAGGATTCAGTGAGATACAAGCTTTTATAAAGAGCCCGATGGATCTCTGGATGAAGAGATCACATGGAACTAAGCTGGAGGTGTAGCTTCTGTCCCCATCTCATCACATGATCCGTACTGTATTAATAAATTCTAATCAGATTTCTATGTTCATTTTAAGCTTCCTTTTTATAAGCTTCTGTCTGTGGACACAATTCCTAAGAGATAAGTGATGGTGACTACAGTGACCTGTTGCTGTCACACACATGGATCTTTTTACTCATGTTTGTCATTTAAATAACAATTTTCTCATAAAAATGTCAGGATTCTTTCATGGAGACGACTGTAAACCGGAAGTATTTGTGCATCATCATCGACCGGCTCGTGTGACTGCAGTAAAACAAGACTTTTATCACACTTTCATTTAAATTTCTTAAAAATGTATTTGCAGCATTCCAGGAGCTGAGTTTGCATTCGATCGGAGGTTCTCATGATGTTCAGCATGACAGGACCGTACAGTACCTCTGGGACAAAGTAATGGTTCGTCGTGGCAGGTTTCTCCTGTCTGTCCTTCGGGCCGTTCACCTTCAAAATGCTGCTGGCATTCCGGTGTCTGCGCTCGAGGAGAACAGGAGCTTCTGTTTCATCACAAACACAATCACAGATCGTAGAGTTAATAAAGACTTGTCTTCACTCAGTGTCTGAATCTGATTTTATCATCATCCAAATAAAAGATTTGTTCCAAAAGTAGCACACAAACAGAGATCGATCTCTTCTGATGACACTGTGTGTATATTGTACATTTGGGTTTCTGTCTAAGGGTGTATCGATATATCGTGTATTGAGTAACTCGATATGTTTGTATCTCTGTAGCGCTTAAAAAAAGTCTCGATACGTGTTTGAAGCGACTGGGAGACATCATCCAGGAGTTACAGGAAACTCTAACACTATATGAACAAGCCTGAGAGGAAACAAGAGAACCCCACACTTTAGCGCTGCCCCCTAGCTGGCGTCATTTAACATAGTCTTAAAGTTTCTAACATTTCAGTTTTATTTTGCAATCAAAGTTTGAACATGGAAGTAGTTTTTGAAGTTTCTTGTATAAATTTTGAATAAAATTATGTTGATACAATGATATTATGATAGGATTTCATGTTATATACTGAGTTGAGATAGACATTATATGACGACACATTAAACATCAAAGGAAAGCAGTGAAAGCATCGTGTAACTCACTTAAGGAAGAGTCATTGGTACGTACCAGGCTTGAGCGGACGAAACTCCGCCTTCGATGATGTCATCCACTGGTCGTTAGACATCTCCCGGAGGTTGAGGGGCTGGTTCTTTTTAATGCTAGGAAGCAAGCATTCCTTGGCATATCCATGACTGTTAGAGAGGAGAGCGTTAGTTTCATCACGTTTTACCAGCACATACTGGAATTATTGTGACGGCTCGGCCAAAAAAATCCTTAGTTTTGTTTCTCAAGCCAAACCGAAAAAATGTATACAACTGTGCTATGGAATCATCTTGGTTACTTGTGTAACCCATCGTTTCCTGAAAGAGGGATCAGAGACATACGTTGAGTGACAGACTATGGGAACCCGGTGCAAAATAACACTACCAAGGTCCTTCCACGCAGACCTATGCTGACCAGGGCTAGACTGAATGCTAGGGTTACACATCTTTCAGAGATCAATTCTAATTATTAAACTCCTTGGCACAGTTTAAAAAACGTATTCTTGGCAAGGACATGCCTCTCAGACAGCAATGGTGTAGGAAACATATCGGTCTGCTACACACTTAGCCGGCGGGTGATCCAACACTCTATAGAATGTGAAATTCGGATCATTCCAGACTTTGCAGAATCGATTTCAATAGAATGCCTGAATTCATTCTTTACCGGTTACAATTCTATGAAATTGGTTTTTATCCTTCTTCATATTTCCTTTTCATGAGGTTTGATGGGAGCACAGCAATGGCAAAAAGTTAAATCTGACTAAAGTGAGTCATTTCCTCAGTTTAGATTCTCTGACCTCTTGAAAGAAGAGGAGTAGGACGTCTGAGTGTCCATGATCTTCTCTCTATCTCCCAGCAGAACAGAAGAACACCGAACATGTTGCTGAAAGAAACAAAAAAAGAGATTAATATGTGCTGATATTTTCTTTGTACCCTGCCCAGATACCAGAGCAGTACCTTCTCGATGGACCCCAGAGGAGCCGAAGGAACAGGTCTCCTGTGCTGATAAGCCTCCTGAGAAGCAGAGCTGAACAGGTTCTTCTTCTCCTGCGTCAGACTCAAACCAACACCTTTTATAAAAAACAAGAGAAAGTCACATTACAAAAGAAAAACACAAAAAAGACATGAAATACTTTTCACAAGAATAAAGGTCATGCCCTCCAATACTCTGTTGTACTCATAATAAGTTCGGGATATTGGGAGAGACTGGGGACCTGGACAACCTACCGCCCAGTTCACCAATGAGGGTTAGCTTTAGAGGAGGAGGTGCAACAGTAAACCCAAAACTGATTTGGTTAATGATGATGGCTCAGTCAGTGAGGTCCTACCTCAGAGACATCATAGAGTCCCTCATCATCCCCCAATTCCACCAGCACACCCCAACTTTCTGTTCATGGGTGATAATGCTCCACCACATCGTGGCAGAATTGTCACCGCTCGCCTTCAGGAAGATGGAGTGTCTCGTATGGTCTGGACTTCGATGTCCCCTGACCTGAACCCCATGGAACATGTCAGGGACCAGTGAAGCAGAGACTGCATGACCGTAGCACTTGTGGAAGAGTGGAATGCATTTCCTCAGAACATCATCATGAGGCTCGTGAGGATCATGTGACGCGGTCATTTCAACAAATAGTGGAAACACAAGATACTGGCATTGTCCGTTTTGGTTGTTTGGAGCTACCTTTGCTATTGGCTACATTTTTGAGGTAATAAATATTAAACAAATTAAAAAAGGTGTTTCTTCTTATTCGCTATAAGAAATATCAAAATATCAACTTTTACTTATTTCATTAACATTTAGGGCAAATAGAAAAAGTGCTCATGTAAATAACAATATCCCAATGAGTAATGAACGTTATTTTAATTACAGGAATTTACATTTTTTAAAGAATACAATTTAGTAAGTGATAAGATTTTAGGAAAAGAATGAAGATTTCAAGGAAAATATAGAAGATAAAACGGGTTTCATGAAATGTTACTGTTTTTCGATTGAAATGGTCTATAAAAACAGAGGTGATTCGATAGAACTGACCTGTTTTTGCTGACTCCTTCACCCTGAGCACCGGGGACACGTCGTGAGGGGTGTAGGTGGTCCTGTAGGTGGGTTCAGGAAGCTTCCCGGTGAAACTCGTCCTGACGGAGGTTCGAGGACGGAGGATCTGGGCCCTGGACATCGGCGGGCTCTTAAACTCGGAGGAGTGAGTGGTCTCGGTGGCTCCACGGTGGTGGTCCTGAAGTTTGAAGTTAGTTGAGTGGAGCGAGAACCGGACTCCTTTAGGCCCCTGGACAGCGGCGGGCGTTTTAAAATCCCTGCTGGTCGTGGATTCATAAACGCCGTCCATTTTACAGTCAAACGGTAAGTTTGAGATTTTACCAAACATTCTGAAGATTCAGAAGCACGAGATCTTTCTTGTATCGAAGTTTACTGTCGCGATCTGCTGACCAGCTCTGGTTTAATAGAGTGTTGAACTTGTGTCGTCAACGCAATAAACGATGCTCAGAATCGTGACGTCACAAATAGAATATCGACTAGAATAAAAACAAGTGTAGCGTGTCACGTGGTCCGTGCGCCCAGTTTAATTGGCTGTAAATAAAGTTTTTAGCGCACGCGATATTACTTTAGTTTTATTTTTATAATGCACTTTACAGCCGTGCACATCCATAAAACACATGATCAGTTTTTAATGTTAAAACAGAATTAAAAACATTTGGTGAATATTCCGTTAAATAGGAAACGATTTCTCTTTCCAACTGTACCTATTCATAGTGTGTATAACATCAAGAATCAAATATACATCCTCAAAATGTTATAAATCCAGGAACCATTTTCGTCCAATATACCATGTATTCATTCCATCAATATAAAGTATTTACTGTTTTGATTGAAAAATAATAAAAGTAATTTATTCTAATAAAAGGGATTTATTCTAATATTAAGTCTGAAACTTGCACATCATCAACTGCATTGAACCACGGGATGCTTAAAACATAAGCTACACTCATCTTGCAGTGTTTTCAAAATTATATTAAATTTATGCTCATTTTTAAAACAATGTGCAATGTTATATATCATGAATAAACCAATGGTGTATCGGTGTCACTGGTATCTTTCCAGTACCTGAAATGTCTGTATTTTTACAGAGCATTCCCTGTCTGGCACCAATTCACCCTCTTACCCCCCACCAAGAACAACTCATGAGACTTAATTATTTAATTGCTTTATTGAAAGTGTATCACATGACCAGATTGCACCAACTCCCAGACTACAGAGGCATAACCCAGAGATATTTGTATGATTGAATGTTAAGTTAATAGATACGTTTATATTTTGTGAATTTTGTGTAGTAGTGTGTGCAGTTCTCACCCAAAGATGGAACCTTCCAGTCTTGGTCCTGCCAGCTCCCAGGATCTTCTTGAGCTACCTTGAGCTCCAGAGCTTTTTCCATGCTCAGCTCACAGCTTTTTGCTCAGCTACGCTTCAGCTCCATGCTCCAGCCCTTACTTCCTTATTTCTCAAGATATTTCACAAATTACTGAAACAAACATGTTTCCAGCAGGAGCGCAGACAGACGGAAAGACGCTTCTGAGAACGCGTCACAGGGTTTCTCTAACTTGTGTTGTTGAAGTGCATCAGACCCTTTTTGCACTGGGTGATAGGAGCGCAAAGAAACTTTATGCTGATTTTCATATAACTTATTTCTTTGTTGTTTCTCCCATTCTGACTGCCATTCGGTCTGAGTAAGGGAAGTTATTTTGGTTTCAGGTCCGATGGTGGAATTGACTGTTGGGATATCTCTGTGATCTTTTTATTTGTAGAAAAGATTGCATCTCATTTCCTACTAGACCAATATGGCCGGGGACCCAGCAGAAGATGATGTGGAAGTTCTTCAGATAAAGTTGGTTAACTTTTATCAGAATAGAAGTGAGAGCTGATTTGATCCCCTGAATGTCATTGATTGAAGACAGGCCTTTGAATCAGAAAAGATAATGTTGTTCCTTCGAGTAGATCTTTTGATCTGTTCTACTGCCAGTAACAAGGCGTACGCTTCTGCTGAAAACCTGGAACTATTGTCTGGAAGGCAGTCTCTTGAGTCTCTGATTTTGATCCATCTGTGAATATTGGAAAATGGTTGGGGTGTAAAATTCTGATGTTGTAGTAGAAGTTGGGATGTGTTTCATTCTTTCTGGAATTTGCTAATTCCATGTTTATTGACATTTCCCCAAGAGTCCAGGGTGGGGTTTGCAGAAATCTCGTCTGCTGTAGTCTCTGATTTTTAATCCTCAATGAGTCAAAAAAAGATTTGATGCGGATTCCAAATGGTTTTATAAATCTCTTTTGAACTTTGTATAATTGCTTGTAAGGTAGGGATATAGGCTGGATTTAAGGGGTCAACTTTACTAATGTTGTACAATTAGTAAATCCTTAATGCTCCCAAAGAAAGCCTTCTTGGGAGAAGTTTTGACATCCAGAAGTTTAGGCAAAGATAAGGTTTCCTTGCGGTACCAAAATTGATGCTTCCATACTCCAGTTTTAAAGTAAAGTTGCAACTTCCAAAGTTCACGCTCTGATTACGGAAGTGAAATCCTAAGCCCCTCCCCTCAACGAGGACTGCTAGGATTAGATGAACGTTCTTTTTCCAAGTCCTATCGTTCTTTTTGGTCTTAACAGAAACCGTAAAGAACGAATGGACTTGGAAAAGAGCTAATCTTTTCGGGTCAAGGCTTGTATATTGCGCTGGTTATTATAGGGTGCGGACACGTGACAAAAGAACTAAAGGACCCAGTCTGGACTGAGTGCACAGACTGCACACGTTATTAAGATGTGATATTAATATAACGTTAGTAGATGTTTTAGAGAAGCAGCACACAATATTTATTGGTATTTTACTAAAATGAACAAAATGACTCAAAGAACAGAGTGTGAAAATGATCCGAACTTCCCATCACTAGTGAATACTAGCAGAACCCTACACAATGTGGTTGCAACCACAACAACGGTTATTCAGAACACACTCACAAATAATGCAAGCTTGCTAAAGTCCCGGAAGGTCGCTACAGAATAAATTACATTTGTAATCGTATCTTGCTTTCTGCTTTTCAGACATTCACTAAATGAACACAAACTTAAATTCATATTAACAAAGTTGAATGAACAATGATTAGTTATTTTAACGTTTAGATTAAGATTAATTTAGCCTTGAACTGCCAATGGTATAGAAGAATAATGTTAGTCATGCTCTTTGGCAAATGAGACTGAGAAATATGTATTTATTGAAGAAATAAATATGGTGAAACTGGAAATTTAGTGTCTGTATTGCTTTTGAGCCTGTGCTGGTTTAATAACACTGGTACAGCTGGCACAGAAATGGAAGAAACAACCCATCTATGTTTGGACCACCCATCTGTTCCCCAGCAGACTACAAATCTCAAACTACATGAACTTGCTGCCTCTGAACCAGAGAAATCTCAGATCTAATACATCATGCAATCCTGAAGGATGCTGAGAAAGGCAGTCAGAGCCCAAAGAGCAAAATATTAATAGCCCCACATCATCAGGGCACTGGCGTACAAACTATATATACAAGAACAGTGTCTCCTCTCACCAACTGCCTCCACATACTAAAAAAGTTAAAAGTCATACGAATTCAAAGAATGGTATTAGATCAATATCAAATATACATTTGGTGTTTAATACCCTGAGCCTTGGAACCAGTATCTATTCTAGGCACGGATGCACAAAGTCTGGCATTTTTTTGAGATTATGTATGGCCTACCAAAATAAGCAGATGAAAAAAACATCAAGCTAATTTCCCTTTGTAAAGCACGAATCCTGCCTTCTCTCCCACCTACTGCATTTTAAAAAAAGTGAACAGCCCCAACTAGTTCCAACTGGGCCTGTGGTAATCATGAATCATTAGCGATGGTGGACACCAGTTAAAATAATTCTTTTGAAGCACAAAGAACTGAATGCAAAAGTGACAGAACACATATACAGGTCCTTCTAAAAAAGCTTTTAATAAAGAACAAAAAAAGTGCTTTTAATACAAAAAAGATCAACCTTCAAATAATTCTGTTCAGTTATGCACTTGGTCTGGGAATCCTTTTACAGAAATGACTGCGGCGTGGCATGGAGGCAATCAGCCCTGCTGAGCTGTTATGGAGGCCCAGGATGCTTCGATAGCAGCCTTGAGCTCCTCCAGAGTGTTGGGTCTTGCGTCTCTCAACTTTCTCTTCACAATATCCCACAGAGTCTCTATGGGCTTCAGCTCAGGAGAGTTGAGCACCAGTAATACCATGGTCAGGAAACCATTTACCAGTGGTTTTGGCACTGTGAGCAGGTGCCAAAAATGAAATCTTCATCTCAATAAAGCTTTTCAGCAGATGGAAGCATGAAGTGCTCCAAAATCTCCTGATAGCTAGCTGCATTGACTCCGCCCTTGATAAAACACAGTGGACCAACACCAGCAGCTGACATGGCACCCCAGACCATCACTGACTGTGGGTGCTTGACACTGGACTTCAGGCATTTCCCTCTCCCCAGTCTTCCTCCAGACTGGAACCTTGATTTCCGAATGACATGCAGAATTTGAGCAACAGTCCAGTGCTGCTTCTCTGTAAACATCATGCCAGACGCTTCTTCTGCTGTTTCTGGTTCAAAAGTGGCTTGACCTGTGGAATGGGGCACTTGTCTGTGTCCGGTCACCTGTTGTAGTGCAGCATTTTTCTTCTGCACCTTTTCCTTCCCACTGAGGCGCCTTGATACAGCACTCTGGGAACAGCCGACTCGTTCAGAAATTTCTTTCTGTGTCTTACCCTCCTGCTTGAGGGTGTCAGTGATGGTCTTCTGGATAGCAGTCTTACCCATGATTGCGGTTTTGAGTAATGAACCAGGCTGGAATCTTTTGCAGGTGTTTAGAGTTACTTAGTGGATTCAGATGATTAGGTTAAAAGCTAGTTTTCATGATATGCTATTTTTTGAGCTGTACTACTTCAGTTGTGTGTAAATGAATCTGAAATATATGAAAATCTATTTACCGTATGTCAGTACATCACAGAAAATAATGAACTTTATCACAATATGTACATTTTTTGAGAAAGACCTGTTGATTATGTTGATGTCTTGGATAAAATGCTAATATTTGTGTAATCCAGTAAACCGCTCAATCATCTGGTTTTCCTGCTTTCTTTTTATGACTGTGGACATGTGCAGGTTATTTTTATCTGTTTTTGCTTTGTTACTTTCATGACTCGATTTCATGTCGCATGGTTCTTGAATGTTGCAAATCATTGCCTCATTATTTTGTTAGCTAGATCAAATGCTAAGTATTTTTAGTAATTAGCTAGCTGCTTCTATAATCTTTCACATGAGAATTATTAACTATAAATACCAAATTTTACCCCCAACCACTGAAAATAGCTAATTCTCTCCACACATTTGAAACTGCCAATTGTCCAGGAGGGCTGTCAGCTCGGAACAGCAGAAACCAGTGGGTCACTGGTACCCATTTTCTGTCTGGAGAAAGTTATTAATGTTCAGCAGAGATGCATGGGGGCAATCAGACACAGTTGAGAAACTATGGGAAGCCCAGATGCTTTGAGTTCAGCCTTCAGCTCATCTGCGCTGCATGGAATCTGTTCCTCTTCTTCCTCCTGACAGTAGCCAATCATTGGTGGCTTTCAAGTCAGTTTGAGTTCACCAGCCAATCAAATAGTTATTCCATGGCTACTAAACCAGGGGCTGGTAGATTTGCTTTTGTGAGCAGGTGTCAAATCCTGCTGTAAACTAAATAATTACCTCCTAAAAGCTCACAGCAGGAAGAGCTCGAAAATGATCACAGACTGTAATAACGTCTCTCTAGACTTTAGGCAGTTTATCTTTTATGCCTCTTCATTTTTTCCCAAAACTCAGGGACAATGATATACAATGATGCTTTAAAATGCTCTAAAGGCCAATTGCCATTGAGACCTTTTCTCCTCTTGGAGGGTGTCAAGTCTTCTGCACAAAAAGCAATTCTGGAGTGTTCCTCATGACTAATTATGTTATTTACTCTTTAATAATGGGTAGATGTATTTTATATTAATTTTGTGATTAATATAAATTAAAAAAAACTTTTTGAATGTGTAAATGTAAATAAATGTTGTAAACGCAAGACGGGAACAATTCTTGAAATTTAAAATGTGATTTTTTTTTGTTTAACTTGTAACACAAATAAACCATCACTATCCTCCAAATTAATTGTTTAATTAATATTAAAGACCATCTAAGAAGGGAAATAAACCTGAATAACAAAAGACTCCATCAAAGGAGGAGGAATAAAGTAAACTAGATAAACGAAAGACCCAGCTTTGTTCACAATCTCACTATTGTCACATGGAAGGCGGTGTGAGACTGCGATCTACAGATATCAACAAGGGTTCCATGTCAAGTGCCATATACATAATATATACAAAAAATTTCAATGAATGCTGCTTCTGGTCTCCACAGCCCTGGGACCAGCACCCAGTAACTTCTCTGTTCAAACTAGCAAAAATATTAACCCCCTCACTATTAGTCATCAAGAGATGTAAAGCTTCAATGCAAACATCAATCAAGTGGCTGGAAAAATCCCATGAGAAGAAAGCAGTTGACCAAGGTAAGATCCGAGCAGTGATGTAGCTTATGTGAGGGTAAGCTAGAAATGGATGTATACCTAGTGCTTCCAAACATAAGATTAGGACCAATGTATTCTACAGTGATGGCACCTCGTTTTCAATGTCATTTCTTTCATCTCAGAAAGAGCTCTGCATCAGTGCAGCAATGGCCTCAGAGTAGAGATCAAGAGGTGCAGGTAAAATGTATTACTTACTCTTCTGTGATGACAGCCACCCTCCATTTACTGACAGTGGAAATAAATGAGTACCACTCTTGTCGACCCCAAACATCCATCAAGAACATTCTCATGCCCTTCAGCTAATAATCTCAACTACGGTGTTTATTTACAGCATTTGTCCTCAACAAACATTCTGTGAACATTTTAATTTTTGTTTACCTTGATCTAAAAATCAAAAGAAAGGAAAACGAGACGATCCAGTGGAGAGAAAATATGAGAAAAAAAAAGAAGAGTCAAAATGGAAGACATTAGTACGGGCCTTCAGCGTGCTCATGCTCATCTCTTGGCTGTTCTTGTCCGGAGTTTTCTCTTGATTATCAGATGATCGCTCTCCTTCTCCTCGTCACTGTTTCTGACGATCTGTAGAGAGATTTTCATGCAGTTATTAACTTCAAATCTGCCTTTCATATGATTCATAAACACTCTAATCTGCTTCAAGTCGACCACTGTGATCAAACTGTCCTCGCCTCATAGTTTTTTATTCTTTATTTTGTTTCATAGACTTCTAACTGCCCATCTCCCCTTTAAGACCTCCAGTCTGAACGGAGCATTCTCTTGTTTCTTGCTCCTCACGTAATTGTAATTATGCTATGCTCTGTCTGAATACTTGATTCTGATTGGCTGGCAGGTGCTGATTAATTTTGAATAAGTGCACAGGTCGTTCAGATCAGTTTATTCGCTCATGTGTATCAATGCGGAACACCGGCTAAAACACCTCTTTAGCCCCACGCCCCAGGCGTACCTAATCATATACCCCAATCCAGTTGATTTACCACCAATGTGCTGAGAAATTGGACTGGATTTGGACAGATGCGGTATCTCTAAGGTAAGGCTTCAATAAGACAGACGCTGATTGGACGCTAAGAGTCAGTATCCGAGCTCAACAACCGACAACCCCCACTTTCACAAACACGGGAAACGTATTCTGACATAGCGTCAAACCCTCAGACCCAGAAGTATCAGCTCCTTCATGTCAATAAAACTTATTTACACATGATTAGCATAAACATAAAAATTTTTTCCTACATGTTCTAGCTATATGCTAATAACAACAATACATGATATAAATTAAAACACATCAGGCACACAGTAGCTGTTAAAACTGTAAAATTATGGGCTATAGCAAACGTATGGACATTAATGTAACAGTTAAGGGGGATCCACATCTCCAAATTAAAGAATCCACGGCATTCGATTCGACGCTGTGTTATTTGTGAGCTAACGGTAACTGACTAAAATAACTTGAATTTCATTTATTTATTACATCCATACAAATTAATAATAATCTAAACATTTTTGTGTTGGCAAACGACCATGGCGTAAAAGGGATATTCCACACTCAGCCATACATTATTTATTTATAGATTCACAGCTGAGTGTGGAATATCCCTTACACAAACCACCCAAGCTAGTGCTCTGTGTTTTTGGTATTTGTTTATATCAGTCAACAAACAAAAATAGTTTTTTCCAATAACTGAAATGAAAAGCTAGTATTTTACCATTATCTTTAATATTAAGCAGCCAATAATGCCTTCAGACCTGAATTATGTTCCAGATTTCAGAAAAATGTTCTTAAGGCTTCCAAAAACAAGATGAAATAATGATATGAAATCTTCATTTGAATGGACATCAGATCTAAACTACTTCATAAACACACCCTTGTGAATTCGCATATAAAACAAATTTTTGTTCTACGCGTAAAGTTTATTCTAAAGATACAGAGAAAGAAAATTCTTTCAAATGTAAGTCGCTTTGGATAAAAGTGCCTGCCAAATGCATAAATGTAAGATAACAATCCTCTTCTCTTTCTCCGTAAATGCGCCTCGCACAATGTGAATTGCTTCAGCGCCACCGTGTGGCATGGAGTGAATTCCAGTTCACCAAAGCACAATCTGGTGCTCAGGGAAAGGGTCTGTGCACATATTTTTAATATTTTTTATTTTAAGAGGGACTGTGAAATACAGGGAGTCACACTTGTCTTCATTAGTAAAATGATACCTTTTACAGTATTTTTAAAAACCATCATAAATATCTGGTAGAAAACGTTCAGATATTTAAAACAGGGTGTGATCTTTAGCTTTATACTATAGTATAGCCTACATTGCCATTTTACTTATTGCAGTTTCTTTCTGGAATACAACACCCGCAAGGTTGTTACTTTACATCAGTGACCCACCTCCATTCTTCACAACGGGGATGATGTTCTCTCCAAATGTAGCGTTTATGGTTCATTAATTTTCATACCCGCTTCTTCCCTTTCGGGGTCACAGGGGTCTGCCGGTGCCTATCTCCAGCACACATTGGGCGAGAGGCAGGGGTACACAGGTCGCCAGTCCATCACAGGGCAACATTCACACACACATTCACACCCTAAGGGTAATTTAGATTCTTCAATTAACCTAATCGCATGTTTTTGGGATTGTGGGGGAAACCGGAGTACCTGGAGGAAACCCACGCAAGCACAGGGAGAACATGCAAACTCCTTCCAGGAAGGTCACCGGTGAGCTCGAACCGATAACCTTCTAACTGGAAGGCCACAGTGCTACCCACTGCGCCACCATGCCGCCCAGCGTTTATGGTTGTGGCAAAGAAATTAAACTTTGGTCTCATCGCTGCAAATAACTTTGTTCCAGAAGTCTCTTGGTGTATTGGAAGCGGGCTACTTTGAAGCATTTGTGTAGTAATCTGCATAGTAGTGTTAGGCTTTCCCCATCGCTCAGCATTTAGAAATGTCAGCAGTGAAGATACAAGGGTCTATCAGGAGCCATAAACTCAAACCTTTGATACAATTGATTCAAAGCAAACAGGTCCCAGGTGAGGATGGTTACCTTAACACCCACCCCTCTTTTCGAGCATAGGTCCAAAAAAAGGCATACCCCCCAAAAATGGCTGTAACTCATATTTTATGGGTTAAATTAATGTTCATGTTGTCATTGAAAAGGTAACCCTTTCTAGTTTATCAGGTAAAAGTAAGGAACTGGATACCTCAAACAAAACTAAAGTTATAGATTCACAAATAACTTTGTAGAAATTATCTTCACCTAATTTTGTTTTGTTAAAATAAGTAAATGCTTAAGTCCCTGGTGGACTTTTTGACCAAACTGAATTGAAGTCACAACTGTGGACCTGGAGTTTTCTGGAGTGAGTTTTATAAGACAATGTCCAGATGGGCACCATTCATTCATTTTTCCAACCCACTTATTCCCTTTTTCAGGGTCACGGGGGAACACCCTCGACAGGCCGCCAGTTCATGGCAGACTATTGACACCATATGGCACTTTGTAACCAAATGAACAAATTGACATAAATTACAATTTTTTTAATACAAATCAATACCACAAGATAAACCACCTTTTATTTTATTAAAAGGTGAAAAAAATTTTATTTTAAAAGAAAATGCAAACAAAGAAGAAAAACAAACAAAACGGAATTGGAACAGAACGGACAATTTGTGCATGCCCAATATTTGATGGTGTACTTTACATGCCATTTTCTGTGTGCCACTTTTTAAAACAGTCTCTTTTTGGCACAAAGCACAGTGGTACTTGGCATGTCGTACAAACTACCGGAGTTTTATTGTGGCAATTTCTGCATTTTCGTCTGCCGGCTGTGCTGTCCCCTTGGATATACTGTAGTTTGTGGGAAGTGGAGGTGGATGTGGATGGAGCCGCAACAGAAGAAGAGGTGGATGTGGATGGTCCAACATTTGGGGGCTCAGTGTGGGAAAGCTGTAAGACAAGGCTCACTGTGAATGCCTTTATAAACATACAACAATATTGTAAAGTTAGGTAAAGTTGTAGTAACCATAGTAACCAGACTGGTTACCATAGCAACCAATATGGCATGGTCTCAGCTTAGGAAAATCATAGACATGGGGGTTGCTGTATTTTACTCATATTGACATGGAGAACAATAAGTTAGGTCACTGACCCCTCCATAGCAACCAGACTATTTATCATAGCAACCAGTTTTGCATGTACTTATCTCAGCTTATGAGAATCATAGAGACATGGGGGTTGGATTATGTTATAGTTGTAGAATTGACATTTTAAAAAAGGTTTGAACGGCACCAACACAAGCCAACATTGAAGTTTGCGTGCAAAATTTAGTAATCTAGTTGCCAATTACTGGTGTAATAACAATTTTACCTAACTTTACTTTTATCGCCAAAGCCGACATAAATAAAAGTGTCAACATTGAGTTTCTTACCAATCAACTTCAGGATCCAATCCTTCTTCACAATAATCCTCTTCCACAGAGTCCACACTGCCATCACTTTCATCTGAACTCTCGATTAAATGGCTAAATTGAATCTCCTCTAAAACGTCCTCGATACGATCAAACGTCTTCTGAAATGCCAAAGTGTTGCTAACACTAACAGAAATACAACGTCTTTTTTTCTGAACAGCTTTTTCTGTGCACGCTGCTCACCGGAGTGTGCAAAGATGGCCAACTGGAAGCATCTGCCCTCTTTACGCAGTCATGTTACTCTTATCTGTAAAAAGAATTGTAGCAAACCATACAACGTTGGAAAGCTGATCTCATTGGTTAAATGACCATCAGTCTGCATGGAGCTTAATTGTGATTGGTTGTCTGTACACACGTGCAAAACAAGGAGGACCCACATTGACATTCTCTCTCAACGAGTGTCCAAGTCTTGTTTAGTGGCTTGCTGATTGTCCGATCATGGTCACATACTTCTAAAGAAGGTCCCAAAATGTTCAGTAGACGCTACTGAAGCAAATCCTACCATGCTTGTCAGGTTCACCTTAAACAACAACCAGTCAAAACAACCGGCAAACACACAGATTTGTTTTTTGTTGTGGTAAACACGTTTTTGGAGTGCCAGCTTGGATGCATTTTATTCGCTGTACTGTTAAAAGTACAGTGTTATAAGACACTTGATGATTCAGAGGCTGTGTTCCTGTAGAGACATCATAAAAGGTAGGCATCACCATTTTGCTTTCTTAGGACTCTTTACACAAATTGACTAACTGTTGTTGCTGTGGTGTGTATAATGCTTTATTACGCCTGAATCATGAGAAGTTCAGCTTTCAAATGATATATAGTTTGTCAAACTTCACTGTGCAATTACGCAATCTTTCTGTAAGTTTCACTTCACGGACCGTGGGCGGTAACAGGTTAATGCAAATAGAAACAAATGTGTAACCACTAAAAAAAAAAAACCTCTGATGTTAATAGTGACACTCTTTCCTTGCCCTTAAATCCACCATCATAGGTCGAATGCATGCTTCTGACAAGGGTTTGTCCCAATCTGCCCTGCCATATAGGTGCAGATTTTCAAATTGGCCAAGAAGGGTCTGAGTCCCTCACAGATTGGTGTGATACTGAGGGATTCTCATGGTGTTGCTCAGGTGTGCTTTGTAACTGACAAGATTCTCAGGATCCTGAAGTCCAAAAGTCTTGCCCCGGACCTTCCTGAGGATCTCGATCACCTCATACAGAAAGCTGGAGCTGTGAGGAAGCACTTGGTCAAGATCCACAGGCTTGCTTGCTACTACAAGTCCAAGAGAGTGCTTGCTCCCAACTGGAAGAACAATTCCTCCACAGCTTCTGCACATGTGGCATAAAAAGCAGTTACCGGTATAAAATATAAAATAATAATAAATAAAAATAAAAAAAATCAATAGTCAATGCATTTTGTTTTATTTAACATGTCTACTAAGCCCATTCATCCTGAGCAGATCTTCTCAAACTCCTCCTTCTTGGTCTTCAAGACTCATCCTCAACCCTTATCCTCTTCTTCAAAAACGAGCCTCACAGTGTAAATTGAAACTGAAAATAATGCTCAAAAGTTTACTAATTTCTTAAAGTTAAGTAAAGTTACATTTACTTACAGAAACATTGCATAATTGTACCCACTATTTCTAAGTAAATTTTGACAAACTACCGTATTTTTCGCCGTATAAGACGCACCGGCATATAAGACGCACATTTTAAATGAGGAAGATCTAGAAAAAAAAAGATTCTGAACCAAATACTGTAGTAAAATATTTTATATCAACTGTGTTAAAGTTAATGGCAGTTTTAGAACAATTATATGCCAAAAATGTAACATGAACAGTAAAAGTAACAAAAAAAAGGCTGTAATGTTTTTATTCGAACCCCAAAAATTCCTCTTCGTCACTGCTATCAGACATGAGGAAGGACAGATCCACGCAGTCATTGTCATCACTTTCTTCCTCACTGGTGTCAAATAAAATGTCTTCTGTTCCATCCAAGGCATTACTAATGCCACACTTCTTAAATGATTTTATTACAATGTCCTCCTTCACGGAGTCCCATGACCTTTTAATCCATTCACACACTTGTGCAATAGTGGGCCTCTTCATCCGCCCAGTAGACGTCAGATCATGGTTACCATCTGCCATCCAGGTGTTCCACTCCTCTCGCATTAGAACTTTGAACATTTTGTTAATGGAAACGTCCAGAGGTTGCAGCTGCCTAGTAAGACCACCAGGAATCACAGCTATTTGGGTCTTAACTTCCTTAAAGTTCTTTTTAGTAGTGTTCGTAGTGTGCGCTCTGAACTGGTCAAACACCAGCAAGGAAGATTTCTTCAGAAGCCAGCCAGGACGTTTGGACCAAACTTTGTCAATCCACAGTCTCATGCCATTTTCGTCCATCCACCCTTTTTCATGAACGTGCAAGACGACTCCTTGTGGAATTGTTTCTTTTGGGAATGTTTTCCCTTTAAAGATCAACATCGGAGGCAGTTTGGTACCATCTGCACAGCAGGACAGCACAACCGTGTACTGGGTTTTCTCGTGCCCTGAGGTTTTTACGGTTATGGTTTTGGCTCCTTTGTTATCTACGGTTCTGTTAGATGGCACATCAAACGTTAGCGTGACTTCATCCATGTTCCCAATCTGGCTAATTTCAAAGTTATTCTTCTTCCTCGCATCAATAACAAACTTATGAAAAGACAGAATCTTTGATTTGTATTCCTTTGGCATTTTTTGTGAAATCCTGGTTTTGGTGCGCAAAGAAAGGCCAGATCTCTTCAAAAATCTATAGCACCACGATAGAGATCCGATGAAATCCTGAATGCCTTTCTCCACTGCAATGCGTTTGGCCTCATTGATGATCATTTTTGTTGAGACACGATATCCATTTTGCCGGTGACGTGTGATCCAGACCTTCACTTCTACCTCTAATTCTGGCCACTTTGCAGTTTTTTGACGTAAGGTGTGCCTGCTTTTTTCCAACTTTTGAAGCTGATCCTCCTGTTTCCTCCACTCTCTTATCATTTTCTCAGTTGGTGGACGCCCAAAGTGTCTCTCCGCTGCTCTATTTCCATGCTCCTTAGCAAATTTGATTACTGCCAGCTTGAAAGGAACTTTATATGCCAGTCTCTTCTGCTTAGACATCTTTAAAAAGAGGGACGGTAATGGTGCAGTAATTTCCTGCAAGAAATCAAAAAATGAAAGAAATCACCGTTCACATCGTTCCACGGTCAGGAGTCACAGATCGGATCTACCGTATTTTGGATCAGTAAAAAAAAAAAAAAAAACAAGACAAACATACCGGTACGTTTTTTCTTTGCCCCCACTCATCACTCTAAAGTCGTTATCACCATCACTGCTCCAGTGCAACATTGCCCCCACATTAGTAATACCGTAATAGCCAGTAACATTGTCACTACATTACTAATAATATCCAGTAACATTGTCACTACATTACTAATAATAGCTAGTAACATTGTCACTACATTACTAATAATAGCTAGTAACATTGTCACTACATTACTAATAATAGCCAGTAACATTGTCACTACATTACTAATAATAGCCAGTAACATTGTCACTACATACCTAATAATAGCCAGTAACATTGTCACTACATTACTAATAATAGCTAGTAACATTGTCACTACATTACTAATAATAGGCAGTAACATTGTCACTACATTACTAATAATAGCCAGTAACATTGTCACTACATTACTAATAATAGCCAGTAACATTGTCACTACATTACTAATAATAGCCAGTAACATTGTCACTACATTACTAATATTAGCCAGTAACATTGTCACTACATTACTAATAATAGCCAGTAACATTGTCACTACATTACTAATAATAGCTAGTAACATTGTCACCACATTACTAATAATAGCCAGTAACATTGTCCCCACATTACTAATAATAGCTAGTAACATTGTCACCACATTACTAATAATAGCCAGTAACATTGTCACTACATTACTAATGATAGCCAGTAACATTGTCACCACATTACTAATAATAGCCAGTAACATTGTCACTACATTACTAATAATAGCTAGTAACATTTTCACTACATTACTAATAATAGCCAGTAACATTGTCACTGCATTACTAATAATAGCCAGTAACATTGTCACTACATTACTAATAATGGCTAGTAACATTGTCACTACATTACTAATAATAGCTAGTAACATTGTCACTACATTACTAATAATAGCCAGTAACATTGTCACTACATTACTAATAATAGCCAGTAACATTGTCACTACATTACTAATAATGGCCAGTAACGTTGTCACCACATTACTAATAATAGCCAGTAACATTGTCACCACATTACTAATAATAGCCAGTAACATTGTCAC
>SRMA01025983.1:26061-44040 GCA_007224835.1 Danionella cerebrum
CTCCACTACTACTCTCTCTCCTCTGGGAACACTCTCAATCACCTCCCTCATCCAACTCACTCCAAAATCTCTCCTTCTCTTCCAATTTACAGCCTACTTGTGGAGCATAACCACTCACTACATTCAACATCACCCTTTCAATTTCTAACTTTAATCTGATCACCCTGTCTGACACTCTTTTCACCTCTAAAACATGTCTTACAAACTCGTCCTTCAGGATCACTCCTACCCCATTTCTCTTCCTATCCACACCATAGTAAAACAGTTTGTATCCCCCTCCAATACTACGCGCTTTGCTACCCTTCCACCTGGTCTCCTGCACACACAGAATATCTACCTTCCTTCTCTCCATCATGTCCGCCAGCTCCCTACCCTTCCCTGTCATTGTACCAACGTTAAGATCCCTATTCTTAGATCTATACTCCTGCCTTTCCTGTTCTCTTTCTGTCGACGAATCCTTCTCCCTCCTCTTCTTCTTCGACAAACAGTAGTCCAATTTCCACCGGCACCCTGTAAGTCAACAGCACCGGAGGCGGTCGTTGTTAACTCGGGCCTGGACCGATCCGGTATGAAAATCAATTTGGTGACTCGCATATTTGGTTTTTGGCATATTTTACGCTGGATGCCCTTCCTGACGCAACCCTCTCTATTTATCCGGGCTTGGGACCGGCAAAGAAGTCACTGGCTTGCAACCCCTGTTTATGAAAACCCACATAACTCCATTAATGAAGGAACAAACTGTCCAAGTGAATAAAGAAAAATAGCAAATATTTTTGTAATTAGTTTCTTAGCGAAAAAAAAAACCCTCAGACTGAAGACGATGCATGTCGATCATCATCTTTTATCATCAAGCTCAAGAAACAGATCACAGATAAACTATTGGCTGTGCCCATTTCACATCTTGAAGTTTATTTTGGCGTGAGAAATCGGAGGTGTGGCGTGAGAGATCACTCAAATGCCTTAGTCTTATGTTCAATGTGTGAGCGTTGGCAGGTCTGCAGTTTCATTCGTGAGTTTGGATGCGGAAACACCGTTGCGGCTACCGTAGACATTAGATTACACGGCGGGCCAAATCGCGGGCCTTGAGTTTGACACATGTGCTCTACAGGTACACAGCCACTGAATCATCGAGTGTCTTATACCATTGTACTTGTAACTGTTTAAGGTGTTTGACGGCCATGTTTAAGGTGAACCTGACCAGCATGGTAGGATTTGATTCAGTAGAGCCTGCTGAACATTTTGGAACCTTCTTTAGAAGTCTTTGACCATGATCGGACAATCAGCAAGCCAGAAAAGGTTAATGGTCCTCGTTGTGCACAACCAACCAATCGCAATTAAGCTCCACGCAGACTGACGGGTCATTTAGCCAATGAGATAAGCTTTCAACGATATATGGTTTGCCACAGTTCTTTTTACAGACGCAGGGTAACGTGACTGCATAAAGAGGGCAGATGATTCCAGTTGGCCATCTTTGCACACATAAACTTTGAAGAAACAGACGTTGTATTTCTGTAACTGTTAGTAGCACAATGGCATCGAAGAAGACATTTCATCGTATCGAGGAGATTTTAGAGGAGATTCAGATTGTTTTAATGGGTGGCACACAGAAAACGGCCTTTAAAGCTGACAATCCAATATTGCGCAATCACAATTTGTATTGTTTTACATATTTTTTGCATTTTCTTTAAAAATTTATTAAAAATAAAATGTAGTAGTTTATCTAGTGGTATTGATTTGTATATATATAAAAAAGATAATTTACATCAATTTGTTCATTTGGTTACCAAGTGCCAATCTGGTGCATATGGTGCCCGCCTGGACATTGTCTTATAAAAAAAAAATAAATAAAATCACTCCAGAAAACACATGTTTAGCTCCATTTTGACAGACTTTGGTCATGTATTGGTGCATAGTTGTGACTTCTATTCAGTTTGGTCAAAAAGTCCACCAGGGACTTTTTTTTTAATTAGGCGAGGATAATTTCTATAATTTTTACAAAGTTTGTGAATCTAGAACTAGTTTTGTTTCAGGTATCCAGTTCCTTACTTTTGCCTGATAAATTAATGTTCTTGGTGTCACTGAAAAGGTAACCCTTTCTAGTTTAAATTTATTTTCAATAAAAATGTGAGAGTTACAGCCAGTTTATTCTGCACAAGATAAGGACTTTACTATACTCAAATAAGTGTCCTCGTAACTGTAACGCAACACTACAAATCTTCCATTGCGGGTTTTAAAAAAAAGGCCCAATAATTGCCCTTTTTAAAGTTTTAAAGAACCCTAAAATGAAATGGTTTCCCTTCCGCTAAGTGAATCACAAGCATCCTCCTAAAACACCTGGGCACAGGTCAAACCTGAACTTGCACCGTATGGCCGTAGTTCTCTCATTTGAAAGGGGTTTGGTGAGTCTCACCCACTCTGTAAAATTCGAGAGAGGACTTACAGGATTTGAGGGTATGTCCATTGGAGAAGAAACCTGAGTCTTGAAGAGCTTGCGTTTGGATCTCTTTGGCTTGTTTTCAGAAGCATGCACCAGCTCAGGAGACATCACCATGCTCAGGATTCTTTTAGCTACAGAAACAGTTTAGAGTTTGTTTAAAAACTTGTCGATAGAAGGCTCCAGACATAAGCACTGACGAATGAAAAGCCAGATCTGACCTTTGCTCCCAATGAGAGTAGGAGAGCCTTGAATGAAGTCTCCGATCTTCTGCATGGTTCCATCTTTTTTCTTCTTCAGGCTGGACGAAGAGTCATTTGGCATGAATTGACCCTGATTTTCGACCATGGGCATCTGGTAAGTTGCAGAAGCGAGTCAGTATATGATCACGTATATGATGCAAAGAGAACTGCAGTTCCAGGTACAGTGGGACCCCGAGATGCGAATGCTTCGAGTTATGAAATGTTTGAGGTACGAAAGGTCTTGCGGGAAATGAAAAGATATGAAAAAAGAAGAAAAATAAAAAAGAGATATGAAAAAAAAATTCCAAGTTACGAAAAACCCCAACAGTTCTGCTCTATTATCCGCTTGCTATGTCTGACGTCGCGCAGCACTTCCGGGTCCTGGTGCTCCATTCTCTCGTTGCAGACCATTCTAAAGGGGCTGAAACACTTTAAATCAAGCAAAACATTATGTATAGATTACCAATAATGTACTATAACAAATTTTAGTCAAGACGTCCTAAAAGAAATAACGTTTATAACGTGGAAAGTGCTGTTCTCTGGCGCAAGTTAGAGAAACCATGTGACTCATCCTCTCTCCATCCCTTCTCACACGCTTGTGCTTGAAACCGTGTTTGTGTTAGTAATTTATGAAATATCTCAAGAAAGTTAACTTTCATACGTAGTGTTGTAATGTTTTCTGCATCCGTTCCACCTCCTCAGACACGTCGCTTCACTCTCAAGGTAAGGTTTCACATTTATGTACATATTATGTATTTTGCTTGGGTTTTATTCTGTTTTATTATCATTTATTACATTAACAATGTGTAGATTTCAGGATTGAAAAAACTTTACTTGATGTTTCTCTGGTTTTCCATTTTTTCATCTACTTGTACTGTTGAGAGCCGTGGCACGGACTAGACGTTTTCCATGTAAAACTTGCTTCGAGATACAAAATGTTAGAGATACGACACCCTGGAACGGATTCATTTGGTATCTTGAGGTACCACTGTATATCACGGGGAGAAAACCACCTCGGAGAGCTGCAAGTTATACATGCTGTTCACCTTGATTCTCCGGTTCTTCTTGTTCTCCGTTTCCTCAGAGTTCTAGAATAATTGCACAGAGACAGAGATTTAAGCATCATGAACACTGGCATTGTATTGTTATCCAAGTATGTCATGGTTCCTATAACTACTGTTAAAAGCTGTTAATATTGAACTCTTTTTTTTTTTTTTTGTCATCTGTATATTTATTTTAAGCGTTGGGGAATCTGTGTATCAGATTTTTTGGGGTAAAGGTGTTTTTTTAGCCTGTATACACATTACATTGGGGCTTTAGAAACTGTGTGTATTATTATTCACATTAAATTACATTTCTAACATCATGACACTTGATTTTGTTACATTCTATGGTAAAATATAGACAACGTGACGCCGCCTACTGCAGGTTCTGCCTCGAGTCTGGCTCGCACATACAATCTGTTATACACAACTTATTTTGTAATTGTAAACAAGAATTTGAGAACGACTTCACTTAATTTGATCGTTGGCAGCGTAAATGATCTTTCTCCTGACAAGATGCCAACAGTAAGTCTGCTCTATCGAGCAGAGCTGTCAATTTAGGGGAAAATTTAACCTTTTTTTTAGGCCTATATATTCATTCACTTGTTGATTTATTCTATTATTTTGATCATCTACTTATGAAAAGTAGTTCATTTATTACTTTATTTACACAAATTAAATTAAACATTTATTCATTTATTTTCCAACTTATTCCCTTATGTTTTCATGGGGGTCTGCCGGTGCCTATTTACGGTAATACCGTATACTGAGGTAAAATGGGCGAGGACATTTGACTGTATCAAATTTTGATACCTCCTTAGCCTAATGTATAGCTTATTAATTCATAACCACCGCACAGCATTTAATGTTATTGATCATTGGCATACCTCGATCCGGTGGCTCTTTCTCTTTCTGGCTGAGCGTCGCAGTTTGATTGTGACAGACTCCTCTTCTCCTGGTTTCCTCACGTTGAGGAGGTTAGGTTTCAGGGGTGTAAAGCTGATCTCCAGCTCGGGTTTGGGGAAGCGCTGTTCCAGTACTCCCATCTGTCACAAACAGCATGACGTTTATGTAGAGCAACTGTCAAATGCTGCACAACCAAGACACAAACCTGTGCATACGTTAAAAGTCATCTTGAGCACTGACCTCTGGTGTCGGACTGGATAAATCCTCTTCTTTCTTTGTATTTAATTCTTCAGACTTCAGAAGATGGTCATCTTCCACAAATTCACTTTTTAAATTGTTCTCCTGCTCGGTTGTCTGCTGCTCCTTGAGGATTTCCTATATGTGAAAGTACAATAGTCGTGGAGATCTTTAGTCTAAATGCTGGTCCTTAAAAACAGAGTGAGATCAATGGAGAGAAAGTTCCATCACCGGCTGCAGGGTCCCAGCTGGCTGCACCGCTTGCTGGTCATCGTCTTGTGCCTGGTTCAACATCAGAAATGTTAGCAGAATTCTGTTTCTACAGCTGGTGAAAACAAGTGGAGTTGTTCAGGTAACCATTCAGTTAATACCTGTGTCTTTTCCACTGTCCAGATCCTCTGCCTAGGATCTTCAGACAGACAACACCCTGGTTTCTGGAAGACTTCCTGTATTGTTGCGAGATCTAAAAAGAGAAGAGAATCCCCTGATGTGTTTAGAAGATACCGGTGAGATGATCGAGCTTGAACCAATGAAGCCAGTAGCTATTTTCTCTTTACAATTCCTTCTAATATCTTGAAGCCATAATAAGTAAGGCTCTCAAATCCATTTCTTAGTCTTAAGTGTAATAAAAAAACTGAAAGAATAAAACAGATTGAAGAATAAAAAAAATAAAATAAAAACTACTTTTGTACACGTTACTTTAAGTCTTAGCGGCCACATGGCCATTTCATGGCTACAACATGTTATTACGAATACACATTTTAAACAATACATAAGTTATATCTGTAATAAATGTTCAAAAAAAATTATATTTCAAGTCCAAGAAACATCTTTTGAGTCTGAAAAAAGTTTGTTTTTAATAAAAACTTTATGAAGTTTTTGGGTCATTGTAGATCATTGTAAAGGACTGATCATTCAAGTATCTCTTCCTCATGTTTCGTACTTGAGGCAGTCTGTTAGAATATGTTTTATAAGGATTCTACATTGGCATATTTCACATTCAAGTGCTCTTTCTCCTTTTAGTAGGAATCTGTGGATCAACCTAGTAGGTCCTATTCAGCATCTTGATAAAAAGACTTGTTCCCATCTTTCAGGGCGTTCCTTATGTCCTGATCCTATTACTGGGTGGGTTTCAAACTACAGTGGTACCCAGAGATACGAATGCTTCGAGTTACGAAATGTTAGAGATACAAAAGTCTCGCTGGAATTTTTTTTGCTTCAAGATACGAAGAAAAATTCGAGATACGAACAATAACAAACATTTCTGCTCTATTTCCCACTTGTTTGTGTGACGTCGCGCTGCGCTTCCGCGTCCTGGCGCTCCTTTCTCCCTTTGAAGAAAGTGTACTTTAAGGGTCTGATACGCCTTAAAACACTTTAAATATGTTTTAAATCGAGCGAAACATTATGTATAGATTACCAATAATGTGCTATAACAAATGTTAGAGTCAAGGTGTTATTATTAAAAAATACAACGTTTATAACGTGGAAAATGCTGTTCTGTAGCGCAAGTTAGTCCTCCTCCTCTGAAACATCGCTTCACTCTCAAGGTATACGTACTGCCGTCATGTTTTTCTGCCATCCGTTCTACCTCCTCCCATACATCGCTTCACTCAAGGTAAGGTTTCACATCTGTGTACATATTTTGCTTGTGTTTTATTCTGTTTTATTATCATTTATTACATTAACAATGTGTAGTTTTAAGGATTGAAGAAACCTTACTTGATTTTTTCCTGGTTTTCCATTTTTTTATGAACTTATACTGTTGTTTCTGAGAGCCGTTGCACGGATTAGGCGTTTTACATGTAAAACTTGCTCCGAGATATGAATTGTTCGAGAAACGAACGTCACCCTGGAACGGATTACTTTCGTATCTTGGGGTACCACTGTATTTGTTCTAACAAACTGCCCCTGCCATCTTTGTTGCCATATTTCCTAAATGTAGGTCTGATGGTGGGATACATAGTAGAGAGGTCATTACTGGAGCGAATTGCCTAGCCACACGATCCGCCTGTTTATAACCTGCACACATGTTGCTTTCTTAATTCCTTTCATGGTATGGACTTTGGGTGGGGGGTGGCCAGCTCTCTTTCCAGCACTAATCACAGTCTAAACTGAATTGGTGCTTGGTTGATTCTCTGGTCAAAAACACTGATATCTACCACTGTGAAACTCTTGTGTATATTACTTCTTAAACTAACCACAATATTTGTCACAACCTTTTTGGCGTCTTTCATAACGTTCAAATCAAGGTGATTTTGAAATGAGTCTTGCAGCTGTATTTTGAATAAGCTGTAATTTGTGATGGGATTTCGAAGGCAGATTGGAAAGTAATGAATTCCAGAAGTCGGTGAGTGGAGAGCAGTTTGCGATTGATATTTCTTACATGGAAAAATACAGCGCGGGTGGTGATGAGATGAGAATCAAAACAAAAGGTTTGATCAAATAAATACATTTGGGCAAGGAGATAATGGAGTTCTTCACTCGTGCCTCAAGATTTAAGTTATTAGAATAAATATTTATAAATAGTAAATAATCTATAAAAGGGCAGCACAGTGTCAGTGGGAAGCACTGTGGCCTTTCAGTTAGAATGTTGCGTTTTGAGGCTCTCCAGTAACATCCTGGAAGGAGTACCCCCCCGGGGCTTGTGTGGGTTACCTCCAGGAACTCCAGTTTCCCCCACGGTTTTTTTATCCTTCACTAAGTGGAGCAACTCTTCATAGTTTACTAGCAACATATAGTAAATAAATGGCCATAAGACTTTGACATAACAAATTAAGCCATACCTTCATCTCTCAAGACGTTAAATCTTCTTTTGGCTTCACATGCGGCAACAGCACGTTACACCGCACCAATAACACAGGGCTGCCCGCGGATGTTTTTGAATATTATTTTGATATTTTGTGTTTTAAACAAACATTACAAGGGTTATAAGGGTTATGACACAATTCTCAAAGTAAATGAAATTAAAATGAGAGAAAATTAAATCAGTGTCATCTAGTGATGAAAATAAGAGACAACCCTTGGAAGTACACGACTTGTAATATGGGCTTGTGTTTGTCAAAGCAGGCACAAAATAAAGCACAATGGAACAAAAAGTTTATACGGTTTAGAATTTTGTAATAAACACAAAAACTGTTGTCAATTTTTGAGATTTTTTTTTTTGTAAAAAGTGTTTAATGTTGTCGACCATTGGAGCAAAAAAGGGTTAAACATGCACCATTATAACTGAGAATGAAAGTTCTATCCACTGGTAACATAATGCATAGTGTAATAGGGGTGGGCGATATCTCGATATTTAAAATATATCGAGATATTTTTTAAACTCGCTATGAATTCTGGCATATCGTACATATCGATATAATGTCTATATTTAATTTTCGCCAATTTGCTTGTTTGCCTTCTCTGTGCTGTGCTCGTCCCCGCCTCCTTGCTTTTGTTCCCCCTCCCCTTGCCTGTCGTCTCATTCAACATGGCGGCGCCCGCAACCAGCCCGGAGGTTACAGAACTTGTTGCAAAAAAAAGAACAGCTGGCTCCATTATATGGAAATACTTTGGTTTTAAGTCGTCAGACGAACAACAGACAGATGTCTACTGCCGTGAATGCCGTGAAAGTTGCTGCCAACCAAAGCTCAACTAATCTCCACAATTCTATAACGCGGAGTGTAGAGTATGAAAGACAGAGCGGAAGGTGGTGTAGCAGCATCACAGAGTCCGTGGCATTTCACATAGCGGTGGACATGGCACCCATATCCGTCGTTGAACAACGTGGCTTTAAACGTATGCTAAAAACACTTGATCCCAGTCAGATACAGTTTACCTAGTCGCCATTACTTTTTGAGACAGGAACTCCCGCGACTGTACACTACAGAGAGAGCGCGGCTTGCTGCTGAATTGGAAAAGGTTACTTACAACAGAGGTCCTGCAAAGATGAGCTTGAGTTGAGTTGTTTTATTTTTGAATGAAAAGAAGGCAATGTGTATTATTTTACAGTTAAATTATTTTTATGTTATCAGGGATTTTGTTTATATCCTAAATGTTACAGGAGCACTTTGTTCCTATGCACTGCCTGTTTTTTAGTTGTTTTATTTTTGAATGAAAAGGCAATATGTATTTCTTTATTGTTTAATAATATGTATGCAAGGATTCCTGAAAGAAAATTTGCAGAAGCACCTCTGAGCTTCAAAAAAAACGACTTTGACATTTGTATTATTTTTTTTTGCAGTAGTATCGAGATATATTTTTTGCTTCATATCGCCCAGCCCTATAGTGTAAAGTTAAAATAAATGAAAACATTGCTCAATAAACCTGTTATTTACTAATAACTGTAACTATTTTACAGTATCGCTACAAAACAACAGAAAATTAACTGTGGTTGATTTCTATTACTTTGGTCAAGGTTTTTATAAAACCCTAATGGTTTATTCATCCAGTAAACTGTTCATTCGCCCACTTTTGGACCTTCTTTCCTGTATGAATTTGTGAGTGAGTAACTAGTTTTTCAGCAAAATAAATTCTTAATTGATTTGCAAGACAAACTTTCAAAATCCACATGACAAGAAATCATTGTCTTTTGTGTTCCCTAAAAGCAAGTATGTTCAGAGGTTAGCAACAATTTTTTCCAGGGTCTGAAATATTATTCGATGTTCCCCAAATGGGGGAAAAAATAAATAAACCCCAACAAGAGAAAAGAGCTGATTTTTTCTACAATAGGAAAAATGATCATATGTTCAACTCTACAAAGGAAATCCTCAAGACGCCCAATCCATTACTCACTTTTTTGGGAGGCGAGTGTCGGGCTAAACTATAGACTGTGCATTGAATAATCCTTCAGTCTGGCCTCTTGTTCTCAATCATCTATACTAACACACTAATTCTTTAGAAATCTTGAATCAAGACCTAGCAACAAACTCAAGCCCAAGTCTAATTCTTCCACAGAGGGAGCAGATTATACGAAAGCATAGGTTACCTTGGCAGGGTGTTTGCAAAGGCTGTTCACTTTCCTCTTCTTTAAGCTGTTTAAATTGCACCTGTGAATAAAAAATATGAACCCAGGATCAATGACCTGTACATATTATAAAGTGAAGAAAGCCAATGTCCTCACCTCTGTTTCATTGCATAGTCTCTGCTGAAGCATTTTCTTTTCTTCAGTCAACATCAAAAGCTGAGGGAACAAAGAAACCCAATCCACAACAAATACAAAAAGGGGTTAACATCTAGGGGGGGGACACAGTAAGAAGCATTACCGCCTCTCATCTAGAAGATTATTAGTTCAAGGCTGGCTGTGGAATGATTTCTCTGTGGTTTGCATGGCATACATTTCCTCTGCTTTTAGCTCATGTGTGCAGGAGATTAACTCCTGAACTTAGTAAACTTAGCAGTGTCAATCCAACACTTCAAATGCTAATTTTAACACCGCTCAGATCATATGTGGTTTTATAAACTGGTCATTTTTACTATACCACTGGGCAGGACCTAAGTTCATAATTCTAGTATCGCCTGTGGCACCTGTGGTTAATAGCGAGGCATAATAAAATTCTGGATGATGTGAACGATCCTTAAATGAGAAAAAGAACAGTTTAAAATGTGATCAAAGAGTCAGTCAGAACAGATGGAGTAGAACTGCACAGCTAGCTTTGGCTCAGCTGCTTTACTGTAAAAGGTTTTCATCTAACAGCAATGTCTAAAAGTATTCTATTTTTCTGTTTGGTTGGGTATGACATGTGTAGAGGACTATGATTGGAAATAACAGAGAGGTTTGGTTTCACAGTACTGCCATGATTAAGGTGTTATCTCTATGATGTGACCTTTTCTGTAGAAATGGAAGCATGTTCTTCCTCTGCTCCAATGTTGTTTGAATAAAAACATCTGACTCATTTAAAAAAAATTAAAATAAAAATCAATCACCCTTTGCCCAGGTCAGGAATCTTGGGTTTAAAATGGATTCTGACTTTTGCCTTAATAAAGAAACTAATAATGTGCTGAAAAAAAAACAAGTACAGTGGGACCCCGAGATACGAATGCTTCGTATCAAAAGGTCTTGCGGGAAAGTTTTTGCTTCGAGATACGAAGACGCGTCTCTCCATCTGCCTACACTTGTGCTTGAAACATATTTTGCTTGTGTTTTATTCTGTTTTATTATCATTTATTACAATAACAATGTTTAGATTTAAGGATTGAAGAAATGTCACTTGATTTTAGATGCTTTACGTATAAAGCTTTGACACACGAAAGTCACCCTGGAACGGATTATTTTCGCATCTTGAGGCACTATACTCTCAATTGTATTTTGAAATCCCTTCAGATTTGTAGAAATTATTGTGTAATGTAGAGAAAACTATTTTTTTTAAAGGAAAAGTTAGTTCTAAGGGTTAAAATTACTAGTGCCGTCAAGCGATTCAAATTTTTGATCTAATTAATTACATGGTATGGCGATTAATTAATCTAAATAATCGCATTTAACAATTTAGACATTACAAGAAGCAGTTTTTTTTTACCATTTATTATTGACAACAAACCTCAGAATTGTGCCGTGTGACTGACTTCACCACAGTTAACGCGAAGGACACAAGTTTCCAGTTACAATCAATGACTTGCGCAGTAACACCTTGATAGTTGTGTTACTCATAGACGTCCAGTGATCTCCGGTTAAAGCTAAGCTGTCCCGTTTTGATGTTTTTTCGGTGTCAGTTCTTCGTCCTTTTCATTTGGCATCTTGTTAGTTTTGTTACTAGCTTGCTGCACCTCTACAATGTGTAGTTACAGATCTGTAGGGGGGGGGGGGCGCGTTAAAAATAATAACGCGTTATTTTTTTCTGTGATTAATTAATCTAATTAACGCGTTAATTTCCCAGCCCTAAAAATGACATTTAAATGCATCATTTCGATGCTGATGCAATTGGAAATTGATTGATGCAGTCCTCTGTGGACTCTCTTAAGGTGAAAGAATACATTCGCAGTATTCCCTTTTTAAGATACTTTTGGATTAAATCTAAATTCCTTTTCAAAAATCGACTTCTCTGTATAATCAATGTGACAGGGCTGCAATCTTACAACACGTAAATGATCTTTCTCTACATGATTTGATGGGTCTATCAGTTCTGTTCTGCGTAGCTGTCAAGTCCATGGCCCCGCCTTGTTTTTACAAACACAAACATAAAACAAACATAAAAAAAGTTCATTTTTAAAGTTCTCCTTTTTCTACACCAGAAATCACTGGGCCTGTATCTCTTCTTGCTCATGTTCTTTTCATTTGTGTCTGAGGTCAAACAAAGCCGGACAAATGTTCTCAAGAGGATGGATACAAAAATGACAAACCTGCTTCTCCAACTGATCCTTGTACAAGTTAGCCTCGCAAAGCTGCTGTCTAACATCTGATCGCTCACACTCCATTTTCTGCAAATCGCAATGGAGGCTTTCAAGTTTAAGGCGCTCATCATTCACAAGATTTCCCAACCTGTAAAAACATCAAAGTTTTTAAAGAACATCAACTGTACAGTCGCTATTCAGAAAAGGAAATAAGCATTCTCTTGCAAAACACACAAAAGGCATGATCATGTTTTTCATCCGTTGTTTTCATAGTGAGTCTAGTCCTAGCTGCCTTGAGATCATCAAGGAGATCCCCTTGGGTAGTTCTGAGTTTGTCTCCAGACTCAAAGTCTTTGCACACTGATGTCCGAAATTTCGCCCGATCAAATAAATAATTGAGCTCACGTTGTGTTCATTACACTGCCTCAGAATAATTCGTCCAATAATAAAAAATTTAAAAAACAATTGGAACGGGTTCAAATTTTTTGCGTTTTTCACATTTCCTGGAAGCAAATTAAAATGGGTTTGGTCCTTGTGTGATTCCATAGATAGGTAATCGTCATTGGTTTCAGACCTGGCATTTGTCTCAACATAGAGCTTTGTATGATACTAGCATGAGAATCTGCGCATCATGCGTTTCCAAAACTGCCAGCAAAGCATCAAACTGAAGGATCGACATCCTGAAATAAATTTTAAAAAATGTTCAAGATATTTCTGTAACTCTTTGAAAGGAGGATAAATTCTACTCCCTCTACAAGCGTTCTTGGGATCAGATGAACCTAATATTTTAGTTTCTCTTTTTTTGGTTGCAAAAGAGAGATTATCAGAAATTCATCACTGCCTGAAGTTAAAATATCCAGTGTGCAAGACTTGTGGACCTAAATTTCCAAAATATTTTGGTGTAAATATGCAACAAAAGTTTCAGACTTAAGTGTGCAAAGACTGATTTGCACAATTTGGGAAATTTGTTCCTGTTGAGATTATTGAAGTTTGTACCGCAATATGCAATTAGGATAAATAATAATAAACGGCATAATAAATAATAAACGGCATAATGGGTCAACTTGATGGCTTTCACTTATTCATAGGCGTATTTGCAAAACAATATAATATACAATATTAAATAGTACAATTCTACACTTTCTCAAACTAAAGATATTTTAAATGTTTTGCACAAACAGGCAGAATTACACAAGAAAAACAAATAGAAAACAATAGAAAATTGTCTCCAGGCAGCAGCTCATCATCGACAACATGCGCAGTCAAGCTAATACAAAGGTCACTGCATGTACACAGATGAAGACAATAGCTGAGTCTCAATCCAGATTCTTCAAGCCTTCGGAGGATCCTTCAAAGGCTGCCTAGACCCTTGGTTAACAGGTCGGTCTAGTCTTTTCTTCTGATGTTTTTTTTTGCTCACGCTAGTTTGGATCATGAAATGGATGAAACGAAACTTAATATTAATAATGTTATTTAAATAATTTCTTTGTATGTTATAGATTTTATTTTTATGTCTGAGAAATTTTAAGATTGCATTGCTTAATATGTTTTCTAGTGTTTTTGGGTTTCTTTTTTTGGTCTATTTCTTAATTTGTCTTTCCTGTGCAATTTTTGTATTAAAATTATATTATTCATCCTCTAGTTTCATTTGGGTTGCATTGGTCACATTTACCAATATATTTGTAAAATATTTAGTTCACATTTAGTTGGCTATGCATGTGTTACTGTTTTTAAATATAAATGCTGGTTAAAAATTTCATATTTTAAAGTATCTTTTAAAAACTAATTCAAACTAATTCAAGTTAATTGCAGTTAAATACATATTCAAGTGGTTTGCTCACTATTATGTGTTGATCCTGTATATATATATAAATAAAAAAACGCAAAGCATTTTGGGACATCCGAGACCATGAAGGATGGTCACGACGCATCGTTCGAATTCAGGGAAAAGGGGGATGTATTTGAAGGACCCTTATAGTTTGGCCGAATTAAAGATGGGCTTAGAATCCTGCCATAATCTGAACCTGAAAAAAAAAAGGTTTTGAAACCTTGAAATTCAGTGTGTGAAAATTTAAAGCCTGAATAAAAAAAATGTAGCAACTCTGAAAATTAGTTTTGAAACCTCGAAAATGTTTTGGGAAGGCTGAACAAAAGTTTTGAATCTCTGCAAAAATAATTGTATATATGAATGTTTCAGACCAAATTTGAGAAACAGTAAGGGTGCACAGAGAGCTTTGAATCTCTGCAGATGTGGTGGTGAAACTCTCTAATAAGCAAGTTGTACTTAAAAAAATAAACATTCAAATACAAAAGTTTGTTTTCAGGCTCAGATTATGGCAGGATTCTAATCCCATAGCAAACCCTCCTCTTCTTCAGATTTGTTGGATCGCTAGTGTCTCCCAAAAAACTAGTGATTATTCCTTCGAGGTCTTACATAATTGTGACTGAGTGACTGTCTGAATCGAACCAGTGCTTCAAAAACGCACGACTGTCTTTTTGCAATGGTGGTTTAATTCAGTCGCCGGAATCAGAAATTCTGTGCATGAGAAACTGCATGAGTGATGAGTGAGAACAGTACAATGTGTGCATCACATGATCAATGCATGCCACTTGAGAACCCTAGTCTGTTTCTCAGTATCCGTTTCCTCGGCATCCTCTTTTCTCTGTATCTCGCATTGTTTTCCATAAATACAAACAACTGTTATTGCCATTTTTGTTCATTAACTCCTTTGAAATCTCGAACTTTTGCACATCTGCGATACTTCAGATTGCACATCCCATGTATCGTCTGAGATGACTGATCACACAGATTGTAAAAATATCAGTCAACCATAAACTTTGGAGCCAGATCCCAGAAAAAATCCAAATGTTCATCCAAGATTTGACCCAAATCAAGCAAAATCAAGGGATGCATCAACAAATGAGAGATAAATCTTACACATAGGCTCCTAATCTCAACATTGTACATCAAGCAAGACACGCAACAGAAAAGCTCAGGCAAGAACATTTGCCAACTTACCTTTGGAGCTCTAGGGCATTACTCTCAAGCTCCAAGTGTTTGAGGTCCAGTTCAGACTCAGTGACCGTTACTCTCCTGTTGACCTCATCTCTTGCCTTGGAAATTTCCCTTTGGACGATGGTTTGCACAATACTCAGAACCCCTTGGTGCTGGTTGAGTTTGCTCAGCATTTGCAGGAATTTGTCTTGTAGAATCTTCCAACAATCATCTCCAGAGTCTTGTTCTTCCCTCTTCTCAAGCTGAAGTTTCAAAGCAGTGAGCTCTTCCAGAAGTTCAGAATCGCTTCTTATTTGGGTCAGAGCAAACTTTTGCTCCTCGTATCTGCTCAGAAGCAACTGGTACTCCTGTGCCTGTGCTTCATGCTCAGTTTTAAGCTGGGTGCAGAGTGTCTCCAAGCGGGACACACTTGCTGTGGTTTGGCTGACCTCGTGCTCCAGGATGCTGATTCGTCTACTCTTTTCCTGACATGATTCCATAATTCTCCCATATTCTGCTTCTTTTTTTTCAAGCGATAGCTGAGAGGCGCAGAGTTCTTGTTGCAGATTCTCTGCTTTAGTTGTTAAGGACTGAATGGTGCTGGACTGGGCCTGAAAGTCTTTCATCAGAACTCTTGCTGCAGTGAGCTCTTCAGAGAGCTCATTGATCTTCGTTGTCTTGGTCTTCAGCTGCATCTGGAGAATTCCGAACTCGGAGCTCTGCTCATCCATTGCTCTCTGCAGTTTATGGAGCTCATCAGTAAGAGTCCTGTTCTCTTGTGTGACTCTGCTGACTTCTGCTCTCTCCACAGATACAGCGGCTTCGTGTGCTTCAGTTAGTTTTGCCATCCTCTCAGAGATATCCTCCATTGCCTTCTCAAGAGAAACATGCTGAGTCTGAAGTTGATTAAGCAGGTCATCTTTCAGCTTCAGGTCCTGCAGTAGCTGTTGTTTCATGGGGCTTCTTGTTTCCTTGCCCTCTTCTTGAAGCTTACACTTACAGTTTTTTCTCAGATCTAGAATTTCTTCTTTGATGCTGTTGACAAAGACCCTCTGTGCAGAGCAAAAATAACATAGGATTGTTAAACTAGAGCCGTGTATTCTGTACTAAAAACACCAATCAATAAGAAGGAGCGTTTAAAACTTGAGAGGCAGAAACACTAAAGCTTACATGATTTGTGGGAGAAAATAACTATTGTACTTAAATCTCACTTTTGTGTGTTTTTTTTGGTTTTAGATTCTGGAGGGAAGGAAATATCTGTGTGATAATGCCATCACCCCTGTTCTATTGTTCTGTTTGTATTGTGTTGCCCTCGTGTTAGTGATTTGTTTGTATTAGGAGTTCATTTTGTGAAGTCTTTATGTGTTTTCATTCGTCAGTGAGTTTCCGCATGACTCAAGTATGGATTGAGTTATTTGTATCTTGTTTTAGGTTAATTCATAAATTAATTAGGTAATTTAGTTTTGTTATGATGTCTTTACTTATGATTGGTTTATAATTAGAGAATAAGGTTATTTTAAAGAAGTCATCATCCTCATCATCGGGAGGAAGGGAAGGCCCATGTGATAAGGTCAGGTGACCACAGGCCGTAGTAGGAAGTGACATCAAGCTTCTTTATCATTTTCATTGGTGACATTGAGAGAGCTTCCGTTACTGTTCTGGACTTTCTTTGTTTGTTTGTTTGTTAGGGATTCTCCTTTTTTTTGGTTTTATTGTGCCACTCGTGATGAAACAAACACTCTTCCCTCGGTCCAGTTCCTTACTCTCGGGACCCACGTTACAACAATCTGAGAGAACAGCAATAGTGTCTGGCTAGTGACTTGCACTCTCCTACTATTGGACTTGCATAACTCGCACGCTCTCACACTATTGGATAGCACCAGTGTTGTTTTTGATGACAACAATTTTTTTGTAAACCTTTTTTTCATGGTGATAACGAGACACTGACAAGCTAAATATGTCTGTTATGACGAAGCTGTAATTGGTCAATCGAAATATAAAGTATCCGTCATTGCTTGTTTTCCTTGTCTGGTCACGCACACCATCGAAGCTGCACACAGATGGGGTCCCAACTCCCCAGGTGACGAATGCTTTTTGTCCTTTTTGAGGATCTACAGCGTCAATAAAAGATCTTTATGGTTGGAAACAACGAAGTAATGCTGCTGACAAACCCGAGTAACTGCGGGAATATCACACACAGAGCTAGAAAAAAACTAAAAAGGCCAACAGTTTAGCATTTTTCTGTAGTCATGTGTAAAACTTTAAGCTGGCTATTAATTCATCTTTCTACAATGTAAACCAGTTTTAACTTGCCTTTAAACGAATATCAGGGTGGTGAATATATGCTGTGTTAACATTTAATTTTGCTTAGGTTAATCCTTAGTAGATCACATATTCATTCATATATATACCAGTGTATACATACACATACACATACACATACATATATATTAGGGGTGTAACGGTACGCTAAAATCGTATTCGGTTCGGTACAGTGTCTTGGAGAGTTCGGTTCGGTTCATTCGGTTCGGTACAAAACAATAAGAACTTACATATTCTTTATTTTGAAAAGCTGCCAATACACAATAGAATTCTTGCATAAAATAAATAAAAGTGACACATTTGGGTGATATTTTAAATAAATTGCACTCTTTATTAAGAAAAACACATTTTATTTAAATAAAAAATGAAATACTGCAACTAGTTAGGATAGATTACCTATCCACATTTTCTGAAGAGAGCATATATGGTTATAATATCTCCAGCAGTAGAAAATGTTAGATGTGTTGCCTGCCCGATCTCCGTGGAACAATG
>SRMA01025983.1:45200-118053 GCA_007224835.1 Danionella cerebrum
TATATATATATATATATATATATATATATATATATACACACACACACACACACACACACACACACACACACACACACATATATACATATATACACACACACACACACACACACACCAAATGTATTTTTTTATGAAAAGCCTATTGACAATATGTGAAAAGGAGCATTAATTTATGTTTAAATACACATTTCTAATATTTAAAGAGTTAAATAACCTTATAAAAAATTAAATGTTAAACTACATTGACTAAAACCTGAGTCGCACGTGGCGCAGTGGGTAGCAGGGTGTACCCCTGCCGGCAGACCCCCGTGACCCCAAAAAGGGAATAAGCGGGTTGTAAAATGAAAGAATGAATGTGTGTTATTAGATGACCACTAGAGGGCAGTACAACACAAGGATTATTTAAGGACACAATCAGTGAGAGAAATATTAATGATAAATGTTTTATAAAAGCTTGGTTTCTTAAATATCCTTCACATTGTTGATCCAAGCGACTAGTCACAGAAATAAGTGACCACAGTTCTACAAGGGTTTTTATTTTATTACACAATATAAAGTTCACATTGCGTGGCTTTATATTTAAACTAGGAATTCACAGGTATTTTGTTTTTCCCCAAATTACTTCAATTTTCATCGAATTTTCACTTTCCTTGATTTTAGGAAAATATAGTAAACTACAATATTTATTTGACATAAATCTAAATCTTGTTGACCAAAGGTATATATTTGACATGTTACTTTAAAAAAATTACATAGATGTATACATACACATATACATAGCACCCAGCCCTGAATGAAAGGCTTTGAGAAACTTACTTCTTTGGTGGCTTCTTCCACATTTTGGTGCAGAGCAGCTTGTAAAGTCGAAAGCATGTCATCTTTCTCTCGGCAGATAGACATGAGCTCCTGACACCTCAGTTTCTGGTTTTCATAGTTCTAAAAGAGACGCACAGGAGCAATGCAGTCAAGGCTAATTATTTACCACAGTCACATATGTGAACCTTATTTCAGATGGAACCAGATCACCTTGTTTGCCTGGAGAAGCTGCCCATGTTCCTCCTGTTGCAGAACAGACAGTTCTGCTAACTCTGCAACGGGATAGAAGATGTCTGATTAGATTCTACACAACCTGTGTTCCAATGTGCAACCACCGCAGCACAATGAAGACACGGCCGCTCAAGAATTTGACAGTGTGACAAGAGTTAGCAAACAAATATTTATTTTATTTTACTTTTTTTCGTACACAAGAATTCGACAACAATCCTGAAATTGTAAAAAAAAAAAAATACAATTCAGAGTATTACATTTCTCAAAAATTGAGAAAGAACAGATGAGACCAGGCGTGTCGCACATGGCCGGCGGAGTTAAGCTAAACACCTAGAGCGCCCCCATAGTCCTGGCTGCAGAATGATTACCACCCAATGCAAGTCTTTGGGAAAAAGCTCAACTTTACAAAGTACAGCATTTACACGCATTTTAATGATTTTCTAAAGCCATCTATACAGTGAACAAACGTCAACAGTTTTTTTCTTGGCTCAAGTTCAATTTCCTGTGGTTCACGATGGTGTAATTTTCCCCTAAAAAACAGGCATGACCATGTGATTGACAGCTACACAGAACAGTTGCACTGAAAATGATCAAATTCAAAGAAGTCACTTTCAAATTCTTTAAAATTACTAAATAAATAGTATATAACAGGCTGAGTGTGCGAGAAGACAGTTCCATCGTTAACTGGAAGTCGCTTGTGAGCATGTGCAGCTGTCAATGGCAGCCTCCTCACCAGCTATGAAGAAAAGTTTTATAGTAACCCAATGGCAGAAGGCGCGTCACGTCGTTGAGAGCAAAAAACAAGTGCCGAAACAAATCAAAATTCAAAGATCCCCCACAACAAACAAAAAAGTTCATATTATTGTGAAAATTGTATCACAAACCAGGCGAACATCTCCAAATATTAAGTTCCAAGCACCTTTTACAGCCATTGTGCTTTTAATGCATGAAGCCATATCACAGGTCTTGTACTTCTACAGGTTCTCCCTTCTATTAATCACTAGATGGCACCTGGGGTCTGCTAAATGAAACTCAAAGACATTTGTGCATTCTCACATTTTAATTTGAATCATAACCCACTGCTCCACATCCAATCAAAATGGTAGATCGTTAGCAAGCAAAACATTTATTTTTACAGATTTACATGGATGTCTTGGTGAACGCAGACGTTTTGCAGGAGTGCACTTGACTGCATGTATTTTAACTCTCTGAGGACGTCAGGTCGTGGAGGAGGAGGCTTAGTGGCTGTCTACAGAACAAGTTTTACTGTAGGTAGGTGATGCGTTGGCTTCGTCCAGCTTTGAGTCATTTTTATTTGGGTTGGCTCTGTTCTCCCCGTGTTGTGCGGTTGTTTAGAGAGCACTTTTTAGCAGGAGCAATACTGAAGTAAGTTTAAATAGTTGTCCAACACAAGAATGTGATCACACTTTTGACTTTGTTTAACTCTAGATGTTTCTGAGCCTGTGTTCTCTGACCATATGCCTGTAATTTTTTATTTTCCTCTTTCTTATCATAAAATTGAAGAGTTCATTTAGTTATGATCCTCACAAGTTCATCTTGTCTACCATTTTATAAACAATCTTTATAAATATTTGAGTATTTATTTCTTTATTATTAAGCTGAGTGAATAAAGAAGTGTGCCTTTCAAATATAGCCATACTGCTCTCAGTGCGTTTGTCATTTCAGGAAACCCTCCTTTTTTTTCACTCCAAACTAGTGAAAGAGGCATGTACTAGTAGGGCTGTCGACAATGTCAACAATAAAAAAATTGTCTACAAATATTTGTGTTGTCGAGTAGTCGTTTGATGTCATGTGACCTAATGTAAGGGTCATGTGTCGCAATGTGAGCGCTGTAGCGCTAGAGTGATGCAGCCCTCACGAATGCTACTGCGGTAGAAGAAAATCAGCACGAATTATGATGGAGTGCAAACGAATCCGAAAGAGTAAGGTTTGGGAAAGTTTTACTAAACTTAACCAAAAATGCTGTCGTGTGCAATACATGCAAGGCGGAACTTGCTTTTCACGGGAGCACAACGTACATGTTGGAGCACTTAAAGAGGAAGCATCCCGGTGTTGTGCCATTTACATTTATGTATTTAGCAGACGCTTTTATCCAAAGCGACTTACATTGGGAGTAAACATCAAGCAGTTTGGTAACACATTGTTCAGCTATAAATATTGTTTAAAAAGTTTAAAAGAATGCAATCGCCTAAAGCAAGTTGCTTACAGCAGTGAATATTGTAATAATTTATGAATGTACAGCATTATACAAACTTTAGATGTTTATATTTTATTTGCGTATTATAATTTGTGAATAATTAACATTTAATGTAAAAAGAAGGATTAAACAAAGAAAAAAAATCGTTGATATAAAATAAAAAGCTATATAGATCCATTCACATTATGGGAAAAAAAACTTGTCCCACAATGGGGAATGTTCATTTTAATAGCTTTAAGAGTCAAAAATACAAATAAAATGAAGACAACACACCAAAGCATTTCTTTCACACACCATTCATTATCTTATGCTATAATTATCTTTATTTGTTTCTTACATTTTGAAATGTTGCCAGATTTTCTAAGAATTATTAGATTATCACCCTCCAAATATCTAGTTTTATAACTGTGTATTTCCCTGGGATATTACTTTTGATGAACTAAAACGAGTGGTAAACCAACAATTATTAATGCTGCTTCAAGATATGTTCACATTCAACTTTCTTTTTGTCTGTAATGCAGCTGATTATTTATTTTATATCTATTGAATTAGAACAAAACATGTAAACAATGCTTAGAGAGCATTTGTGTGTAATTTGAATGTAACAAAATCAGAAAACTTAAAGAGAATGATCTGTTTAGTTGGTTCAAAGTTCATTAAAACAACTATTTCAAAAGCTGAAGTGATTTTCTTATTTTATTTATTAGTTAGAATATTTGTAACTTATTATTTTAACTAGTTGAAAAAGCAGAATAATCACTAAAAGGCTACTGATTAATCAATGAAATAATCGATTACCAAAATAATGGTAACTTGCGCTACAGAGCAGCACTTTCCATGTTATAAACCTTATTTCCTTTACGACACCTTGACACTAACATTTGTTATAGCACATTCTTAGTATTTTAAAAACTTATTAGCACTGTCTGCAATAGGAGAATGGAGAGCCAAGAACTGCAGCGGCTGTATTGTCAATTCTCAAGCGTTTAAAAACGAGTGCACAGACCTTCTCCTGAACACTAGATGTCACTTCAGTGAACTGCAATTTATTTAATGCCACATGGTGGCGCAGAAGCAAATCACACCGTGTTAGGCGTGTTAATGGAGGAAAAACTGAAGTAGGCCTAAATGCAGTAATTGTTTTAATTTCTAATAAAACATTTTCTTTACTTTTGCTTGCAGCGTAGATAGCTATATGTAACAATGTGATGGTAGTGATGGCAACCCTAGTTAACATGTCAAGTGTGTGCTAGAAAACTAAGGTACTATTGTTGTGATGATTACAATTTTTAAAGTGTAAAGAAATAAATGGAATTTAAATGTAATTCTTAAACTTTTATTGTTTGTTTTTTGCCTGAAATCAAGGGACTTTACTTGGATTTTCCATGTCGACTTGCGAAGTAACGACTCAGTCCCACCTCAACTATTACCACCAGAGATTACTGCTCTAAACATTAAGCCCCACAACCAGTTTTGAAACAGGAGAAGGACCCAGTGCTTGGAACTCTCTTTGGCAACATCTGAACACACCTTTTGCTTTTTGGTTGAACTGTTGTTGGCTCTTCAGAAGCTCCTCTTTCATCTCCTCTATCTGCATCTTCCCTGTGGGATCGGTCGTCAGGCACATCTGCACTGCCTCTGCATCTCCCTTTATTCTGGATAAACCACTTCTCATAGATTCGATCATGCTGTCCAAGAGCTCCATGTTCACCTCCTGAAGGATAAACATCAAATCGTTTAAACACTTTCTAGCTTCATGCTTTAGTTCCTAGTCTTTGTAAAAAGCAGTATTGTTTTCGAATCTTTACAGACGTATAAAATCAATATAGATAATAAGCTTAAGTTAGTTGGATGATCAGGATTACAAGAAATAATGAAGGAGACATAAGAGGCACCTTTGATGCACTGTCCTCAAAACTGACATCAGCTGTTTCTCCAGCTGTTCTGCTGACCAGATGCTTCAGGATCTCCAGCCTTCTCTCAGCTCTTTCCTCCACTATTTCTTTCTCTCTCTTGAAACGCTCACTGAAACGGCAGAGAAACAGACAAATGAATCAAACACATGATGAAATGACCTCCCCTATGTTACATCATGATTGTTGATTGACTTGAGGCCTGTTCACATCAACCCAAATTGGGATTCGCCGGAAACTCCTGATGGCAGGGTGCTTTTCATCTGCGTCAAGGAAATAATGATGCAATGACACTCCCTGCCTGAAGATGGTGAATGCGCTCCGACAGACACTCAACTCGCCAAACATGGAAACGGGGGAAAAAAAGCAAGACGGCAATAGAGAAGAATTCAAAAGCTGTGTTCCAATCCAAATTCTAAAAGTGTTTAAGGGGTTCATTTTTTATTGTTCTATTTCTTTATTTATTTATTTTTTGCCTTAGTTCTTTATTTTGAATACGTTGTATTAAAACATGCTCTGTATTTTCATTTTAGTCACATTTCCCTCAGGGATTATTTTCTATTTTATGTTATGTGTAATTTTAACCAGTTTGTTGTTCTAGCTTCATTCTGTTTTCATAAGTTTTATAAACTCCTTCGTCTGCTTCTTAAAACATAATGACATCCACCAATACTTCGTTAACATTTATTTGGCTGCATGTTTTATTGTTTACAATAAATGTTTAAAATAAAAATGTTTTACAATTTGCCGATCACTACCAGTATTTAAAGCTTACCAGTTTTGTTACTTACCAGTACATGTAAATCCAAATTAAAGTGTGATTTAATAAAAAAAAAATGCAAGGCATTGTGAGATATCTGAGACAACGATTAAGGAACCTTTGAGTTTTGGCTAAATGAGACGGTCTAGGCGCACCGTTGTGACGTAAGTGGCATTGAAATACGAACTCGGGTGGATGCACACCTCTGGATTGGGACACAGCTAAAGTACACATAGAAAAAAATAATGGATGTCGTACGGTGACTGATCACAAGAAGCTGTTTGTCAAAAATGTGAAGAAAAGAGATGATTTGT
Organism: Danionella cerebrum; assembly: GCA_007224835.1. NCBI lineage: Eukaryota > Metazoa > Chordata > Actinopteri > Cypriniformes > Danionidae > Danionella > Danionella cerebrum. The sequence goes on from SRMA01025983.1 coordinate 51,453, forward strand.
GGTGAGCCATTTCTTTCCTGTAAAAAGTCTCTATGAAAATGTGATCTGAGTGCCACCAAGCGGCTCTTTTACATCCTCTTCACGTCATTTAAAGAGCCAGCTTTCATTGGTTGCTGTCCTCCGAAAACTGAATGTGATGTGGCACTTCGAAACCCTTTTTCATTGGAACCAATCTGTGATGTCCCGTTGGTGCCCATGGTTTAATATTGAGGCACATCGGAGCACAAAGCTTTGCAATGAAAATTCGGGTCGACACGAAGAGGCATTTATCCCCAATTCGTTCACTGAAAAAGCTTCAGCTGCAGACGCAATGTTCAGCCATAACTGAGCTCAGATGAGAACCTATGCTCTGCTTCAACATGTTTATTGTTTTATTAAAGTGCTGGATAGTCAGCAGCAGTGTTGGGCAAGTTACTTCAGAAATGTAATTAAATTACTGATTAGAAGTAATCAAGTTTCTCTTTTGATTAGTTTTTGGTCAAATAATTAGTTACTCACTCAGTGAGAGGATCTGTCTGTATCGGGGAAATACGGGGATATGAAAGTATTACTTTCGCACGTCTGTGGGCAAAGGCAGCAAATGACCATAAAGGCTTCTACACACAAATCTGAAACTTTAATCAAAATTTTCATGGGACAACGTGCTTCGATCGAAAACTATAGGTGCCAACGGGGGCTCACACCTCTGAGTGCTGCTAGTTAGCATAGAGGCCTTTCGATATAATAAACAAAGCCAAGAAGCGTCTCAAGACATCCTCCGCTTCTAGGCAGCTCTCTGAACCAGAAACATTCGTAGTAAGGAGAAAATGAGGAACGGTTAAAATATAGTTTCACCCAGAGCCACCCCCCCGGCATCTCATTAATTCATGGCTGAACAACCCCTCTACCCCCGGCCCCCCACCCCACTGTGAATCCACAGTTTCTTATTCCCATTTCCAAATGAAGGAGTGTTGGCACTTACATAAGTTCTTTGAGCTATTATTTACACTAGCATACAAGCTGACCGCCATGGGGTACACCCAATATTACTTTAGGTCTAATATGTAAATTATGTGCAATCAAAGGAGCTCATAGACTGTGTTCTCCCTAAGGTCACAAAATTAATGGAAATTTTCCATGGGAATATACAGGAATTATTGGAAATAGACTGTGAGTTTACAAAATTGGCAAATAACAGCGTACTTAATAGTAATTGAAAATAAAATCATAATTTTGGTTGATCAGCCATAAATCAGAACTGGGGAGTTTTGTTATGAGAGATCGATTTCTATCATTTTTTTGGACTGTTTTCTTTTGCTGTAAGTAGATCTGCAGATGAATCTTTCCTTCATGTCATTTATGTGGAAGTAGTTTTGAATGGAGAAGCGATGAAAGAGATGAGATTTTAACAGCAGGGCTATTATTAAAGCCGCATCTCCACATGCTCTGTGAATTTTTTCTTCAACTCTGCACACGTAATAATAAACAAATGAAAAAGTTGGTGAGGTAATGTAAATTACATACATAAGTCTTTTTGTATAAAATATACTTGTGCTGTACCCATACGTTGGCTGAGATTGTATATTCACAGAAACCGACATTTAGTACAAAAGAAATCCCATCCCCTTCGCCACTTCAGGGGGAATAAAAATACCTGAAACATTATGGGAAAAATATATATTATATAAATATTTACGCTATTGTAACAGTTCACTGAGAAAACAAAAGGCAACTAAACTGTTAAAGTTTAAGGCCCATTCATTGACCATTTGTAAGGCCAGATCCCATGTGCTAACCTGTACTTTTTATCTGTGACAATAATACGAACACATTCTTTTTAAATCGCTTATAATCATAAAGCCTGCATGGAAATTTTTTTTTTTTAATTTTTAGTTAAGATTTTAGTATTAATATAAATTCTAAAGTAGTTCTTTGTTGCAAAGCACATCAGCGATCAGTAAAATCGGCAGACTTTTAATCAGATTGTTAAATTTAGAACAATTACTTATGAATATTTTAAAACATTTGTTTTAAATACATCCCGTTCCTCTATAGAGTTTGTTCACCTAATGAACACAGATGCCATCAAACATTGATATATTCAAATTAAATCCTAAGAATCACTGAAAACAGAAGTAATAAATGTTCAGGTTTGCATTACATTAAATATACTACAATACAAAAACATTATTTAGATTTGTAATAATATTGTTTACATTTTTGATAAATGCAGGCTTGAATCATGAGACTTTTCGAAAATGGCAAATGTTCGTGTGTCGTACATTAGTTAGTGCACTTACAGTTTATATTTGTTATTACAAGCAGCTCATAACACTCATCAATGATTTGATCAATGTGAAAATGTGTTCAGTTTTAATTTTCAATATCACTTATTATGATGTTTTTATTCTATATTAAACTTAACGTTAATATAAATTCCCAAGACAAAGATCCGATGGAAATTTATGGGATATTTTCCACCCCTTGCAACACCAGTTCTCCCCTCAGCCATGAACAGTAGCAACATTTAAAAAAAAAAACATTAGGAGAGCATCTTAGCTGCCTAGATTAACCTACCAACGAGCATATTATTTCTACTTCTACAATATTATAATTTGTATTCCTCATTAAATAATAAATATAGCTCTTCTTGGTTCAAAAAAATTTTTGCAGCATTGTTTTTAACTAGAAGCTTGCATAACTGTTACGGTAGCAACTGATGAAACAAGCACGTTCACTTTGTACACCAAGCTCAAGTTTGAACTTCATTCAGTAGAAACATAGGAAGAGTCACTCACCTGTAGTCCTTTTCCATGTTAGAAAATAATTCCATGAACTCTGCGGTGACTTCTTCACGGATACCAGCTTCCATAGTTATTTTTTCAGACTCTTCCTTGGCCAGCTTCTCTTGGAGCTCCTCAACTTTGGCTCTCAGCTGTGGAGGATGTTCATTAACAATTTATAGAGTAACAATTCACTAGGGCTGCTCGACTGATTTAATATCAAATATACAAAGGTTTTCTGACGTTTTGTCACATGTGGAGCGTAATAGCATTCAACACATCACGGGCATTTAAATATACAAATATCTGAAACACAATATAGACTCATAAGTAGAGATGCCACAATACTCGGTTTTAAACCAAACCGCTCGATACGACCTCTTCAGTTTTGTACGCCCTTATGAACCGCAGTTTTTCTTATCTTCATTTGAATAACTCCTGTATATTTTATAATTAGTTTCACCTGTGCAAAAAGATGAAAAAAAGTCAATGAATGAAACACACATCCGTGAGCCATTATCAAAAAACTGCTTTTTTGAGTAAATATCCAATCAGCGGGCTCTAAAGTTAGAGGAGGGAGAGACTTTGAGTGTTTCACTCAGCCAGAAAAGCAAGTCAGTGCTATGAGGAGATGGCGTAAATGATTTTGCTGGCTTTGCATAAGTATACCGCAAAGGTGGGAAAAGAACCGTAAACAAAAATGTCTTCATGTGCCAGCGATGTTTTATCAGAAATTATAATGCAACAGGCAACATATGAAACACAAGCGCTCTTCTGATGTAGGGGTGCCCGTAACTTTTGCCTGCATTAAATCCTTTCCACTCGCCACTCATGTCCACCAATTGTTTATTTTAAAATTTTTTACTTAAAGGGATTTTATTGTAGATGTGTCTTGATGTTTGATTTAGCAAAATAAAGTGAATTCTATGAACGGCAATTATTTATCACAAAAAAAAAAGTGCTAAGCTACCAAAACCGAACCGAAAACTGTGACTAAAAACTGTGGCACGTACCGAACCGTGAGCTTTTGTTGCATCCCTACTCATAAGCCTTATCCAAATACCCACAGAAAGCTCGGTCACTCTATTCTCACAGCAACCAAAGACAAGATAATCATATACTATAGAGCAGGGGTCACCAAGGTACTTTCCAGTGAGCTGAAACCAATTTAATATGATTGCTATTCTTGTTTAAATGACACTTGCACGCAAGCTATACACAAAAGCTATAAACAATATATAAATAAAAAAAATGTATTATATATAAATTAACTACGAGCTGGTAGAATTGAAAGGTGAGTATGATGCGCTACAACAAAACAAACAAGCAGCGCAGAGAAAATGAGACGACTGACCAATAAAAATATCATTTCATTTTTGCAACCAATGTGAGGTAAAGGTTTTTTTTTTACCTCTGTGGAAGGAGTATGTGTTTGTCTCATTTTGAGACGACTGTGGCGGCAACGGCCAAGCGGCACAATGTAAAGAGACATTTCACGACATGCCACAAAAGCTACCAACTATCCACAGAGCAGCGCACTGAATGCAGAAAAAGCTGCGAGTTGTGGAGATGAATGAGATATCCAGACTCACTCGAGTTCAACATACTGGTAAACCCCACGCAATGCCAGGCTTCCCAGTAACTGAAAGAAACAGATACCAGATCTGGTTTTCAGTTCATGTTTAGTTCAATGCGTTTGTAAAATGTAAAAATTGTGCATGTTAAAATGTGAACAATGTAAAAAAAAATCTTAGCTCACTTTTTGTATTTAGATGATTTATTATTTGGACTGTTGTAGAAGTGATCATTTTGAAGTGTTTTATATTTTATTTTCAATTTAAAAAACACTTGCACCAAGACAAAATACAAATGTATTGTGAAAGTGTTGCATATTAATATTTATCTGTTTCTTACCTTGTTCATTGATATTCATTGTGAGAAATAATGAACATGATCAGTGTCTTTGCAGAGATGAATATCCTTAATTATTAATAAATTCAGAAGAGGGTCTCAAAGTGGTAGCATTTGCATTAGTACCCCGGAAGGAGCTCTCGGTTTCACAAAGGTTGGTGACCCCTGCTACAGAGAGAGGAAGCAAGTATCTTTGGATGTCACAACTGAGGGGCAACAGGGGCCAAAAAAAGATCTACCTTCTTCCAAACCTGTGGTCAATATCTCATACCCTTAAAACATAAACTGACATTTATGAGTGCCATTTTAACGTTTCTGTGATGTTCCCCAACAGAAAGCAGAGCTATATCCCACACCCCCAACTGGGAAAGAGCTTAAAGATGCTGGAATAACGCTCATGACACCATTCATTATAATCGTAATCGCAATACAAACCTCAGTAATCGCACCATGGAATTTCCCAAATCGTGTAGCCCTAAGTGGAATCTACCTCATGCATCCATGCCTACTTACCTCAAGCAGCTCCTGAGTCTCTGCCAACTCTACAACAGTGTTATCCTCCATGCTCTCGTCACCACTGTCCATCACTTCCTCATCATTTTCATCCTCCAGCACATCCTCTAGGCTCATCTCCCAGCCCATGAAGGAACTTCTCCTGGTCGCTTCCTTGTTGTCAGAATTATTGATCATCATGGACACATCTCTGGCCGATCTTGTGAGTGCCATGTTAGCAGCTGGTTTAGAGTTGAGAACCACCACCTTTGCAGGAAGATGTGTATAAAAACAGTTACGTCACAGCAACAGATGATTCTTTGCTCGCTGAATAAAGTGAGACGGCAGACCTTCTGAGCCACCGCAGAGAACTTGAGGACATTCAGAGTTTCATCATACATGGAGGCACATTGGTTGATGTTGATGATCATGCAAGCTTTTCCACGGCCACAGAAAAAACCCTGCAAATAATGTGTGAGCTTGCTCTCTCTGAACGGAACGTGCTGATGAAACCTGCATGAAAAGTTAAGAGTCCCATTAGAAAAGGATTACACCTCGTGGAAGAGCAGAAGGATCATCGAATCACTTTGGCTGTAGCTGGTTGACTCTCAGAGCATTGATGCATTTTCCCAGGGTCAACAGAGACGTGTTGATATTTCCAGCTTCTTTCAAGCGTTCTCCGTGGTTCTGCGTCTTAGCACATCGCTCGGACCCCGCCAGATCACACAAGGACAACCTTTAAACAAATACCCATTATAATCTCAGAAAAAACTAAATTCAAAAGTGCAGTTTGACCACCTACTCGCTTATTGTCTGAACTCGTGGAATGGCCAAATCTTCAATCCTTAGCACCCGAATGGAAAATATGCTGTGACTGGAAAGAAATAAAAAACTGTTTCGAAACGATTTTGAAACAGGAGAGGAAACGGTTGTTTCAACTGAAATACCTTCTGCTGGAGATGTTGTTGAGCTTCGTTGATGAGAAACTTTGATTTTTCCTCCCAATTTTCACAACCTTTAATGCTTCCTGTGAACTGCTGACCTGAACCCACTTTAGATCTGTAAGAGATGGAGACGTGTTGTATGGGGAACGTGTTCTGTGCTGTGTGATGTAAGATTTAAAATAAGTTTAACACCGTAGAACCCAATTTTATACACGTAAACATTTGTTTCTGTTCGCAGAATACTATAACCAGAACCATTCGCTTTATTTTTAACAATAAAAGGGTTAATTTTCGTGTTTGTTTGGTTACTTTAGGAAATGTATGTGTAAAATTAAACGCTGAATATATGACGTTACAGTGTACACATCATTGTTCACGAAACGATCTGACGTCTCCTGGCTCTGTTTAAGATTCTAACATTAAAGATCTTGATAGAATCCACATAAAACACTGAAAAATAGCATTTCTTACTTGTCCCCAGTCTCTGATGCTACAGTTCACCATAAAATAAAATGATTAATATGTAGCATTGATATGTAAAGCCACGTGTTTGACATAATTTTACATAAAAATCTATACTTTCGTAGATAAAAAAAAAAAAAAAAGTGTACTCATGTCCCCAGCTTTTTACTCATTCCTGTAACGGGAACACATCTCCCTCCTGAAAAACTGGGGAGTTACCTGGATCTTCAAAATGTCATGGGAAGAGCAAAGGGAAGTTCTCTCAATTTCTTTTTTGCATGTTTGATGATTTTGTGATTATATCCTGGTTCTAAGATCATGTGCACCATGTACCGTAGCTAATTAGCATGTCTTTGCCAACAACTCAGTGTTGATACTTTTATTTAAAAAAAAAAAAAAAACCAAGATGTTAATAACAAGAAAAAAATGACACCCGTCTTTTGAGGATAAATCTATTAAAACAATGAAATAAGTTAAGTAAGTATGTGTGTATGCTATTGTAATCTGTTTGAAAATCAATATATTTAATAACAATAGAATTATCAGATTTTACATGTGCTAACTTTTATTTTAACTGCGGCAGTGGACTGCAAACAGCAGCAGCACCACAACATTCAGAAAACAACTAACGCTGAAGTTTGAATGTGCCAAAATAAAACCAAAATTATGTCATCATCACACATCAGTGTGTCTCACATGGCCCAAACCACGGCGCTGGAAAGTTATCTATAGAGTGAATAACAGCGCTAGGTTTATATAAAAAGAAAAAAAAATCGATTCAGGAAATCGCTGAATCGATTCTTAAAGTGCGTGCTTAACGTGAGAGGATATGAACATTCAACTCTAGTCAAAATGAAAAACCATCAAAACATTAAACCGATATTGTCAAATAGTCATAATTCCTTTCTTTTAGTTACCATTTACTAGATCAATGTGCACATCACTGCATTACTTTCATTTTTTTTAAACTGAGGCATAAAGGCACCCTGGGGTGGTGTCAGAGGTGTTGTGACACATCATTTTAGTTTACCTTTAACAAAAGCGTTGCCTTTGACGTCTTGCGCTAGCCTCAAAACAGTTCTCCGGTGAGATCCATTTGGAGCCAGATCAAGCAGGTCATGGATGTTTTCATTGTAAATTTCACAAAACGAAACCCAAATTGAGAATTTAATATCAGAGGTCTTGTCCATACAGATGCTGTCACTAGACGTGGAGCCTGGGGGAAGAGGTGCACATGTGATCAAGACTGACAGTTGTCAGAGGGAATTCAAAAAGGCTTAGAGCGTTCTTACCGTCAAAGGAGCAGCTTGAGCTGGAAGTACTGGACAGATTTTTCTGGGAGTCATTCTGAGAAACACATAAATAAACAAAGTTTAAAAAAACTGTGAAAAAACAGTGAAAAGGGAATTTAAAACAGTACATCTCTGAATCGACGCAGAAGGTTTCTCTTATTTGTGGCCTCCTCTTCCTGCTGCTCTTTAGTGAGTCGTGTAAAGTCCACACATCGCTGCGGTTTGATGTTGTTTGCATTATAAAGTCTGCCTTCAATGCTATTAAAGATCACATTGAGTGACCTGGGCAGAATCCCACCATCAGAGTCAGGGCCTTTAAAACAAAGTGTTTATGAGTGTGATTAAGTGTGCTACATGTGTAATATCTATTTTTGCAATAAAATAAATATCCATACCAAGAAAGGTATAGGTCTTCCCAGCATTGGTAACTCCATACGTAAAAATCAACGAGTTCCCTCCTTCCAAGACTTCTTTCACCCAAGATTTAGTAGTTCCATCAAATATCTGTCTTTGGGTTGTTTCAGGACCATACACCTAAAAACATTGATTTAATTTTGTGTTCTTCACAAACAGAGCTTTGGCTGAAGACGTCGTACCTGGGAGAACTGGAAGCGCTGTGCCAGCTGTGGACCAAACTTCTCACTGTGTCTTGCAGACAGAGAAGCTCTGGGTGCCTTCAGAACTACACAATCTGGGTCCTCTATGGTAATGCAATCCTGTTTGTGCGAGAACTACCGTTATTCGTTTAAGTTCTACCGGAACCAGGGATATTTAATTTAATTGACTCCACCAATAAAACTAATCAATTAAAATTATCGCAATAAACTTGTGGCTAATACTTTAGGCATTCGTTAACATGCAATAGTTTGATTGTCATTCCTTTTTGAGTGAGTAACACACTTTATTTGTCAAGCATGCGTGGGCAACCAACCAGGGTACAGCGTGCGCTCTGTTTTGAATTGAAAATGCCTGCTCTGAAATCATTTGGCTCTAAAGGAAATGTAGTATTTTAGCTCATGATCAGTTAAATAGTCTTAAGTGTCAGTCTTTTCACATATTGTTTAAGGAAGAGCCCTGCCAAAATTACAAGAGGTATATTATAGCCATAATACATCGTAACACTGGATACTTAAGCACATTTTAAGGCTGTTGAACTTTTACTCAAGGGAAAATGTGAAGCCAGCACTTTTACTGGTGTAATATTTGACCTGGTGTATCTCTACTTTAAATACTCTAAGTACTTGATTTGTGTACTGTGTCTACCACTGGCAGAAGCTATAGAAAAACCAAGTCGATCTCTAGTAACGTTGCAACTTACAAGTAAGACAAAACTTTCAATAAACAGTCACGTTTGTCTTTAATTTGTGATTAATTAATTAATTAATCATTTGCGAAAAAAAATCTAAGATTCATTAGTTAGCACTAGTAAAAACATGTTTTTAAATGATAAATGCTGCTTACATTGTTCTTAGCTTTAATATGCTGGCTTTGTTCGGACCATGTTGCTTTGCTGAAAGTTTTCATCAACTTTTTTGTCTTATTTAATATGCTTTAGAAATTAAACGTCACTGTCCTTCTTACTCATCAAAAACATAAACAAATCTGCCAGCATTTAGCAGTTCGACGTAGACTAAATGTGTTTTATTGTGAAATATGTTTCAATATATTCGATGTGTTTATATGTGAACTTTAAAGATGAAGTTGTCTTGAAAAAGTTACCTGTGATTCTTCTTCTCGCTCTGTTGCAGTGAACGGCCTGACCCGGAGGTAGACCTGCAAATGCTCCTTGTCTGTCTCCTGTTTGAAATGGAAGACATGAAGTCACACGCTTCACAAGTAAATCAAACTATGAGAATTTGTAATAAATAACGTGTATTACCCTTGATAGTTTGGAAAACTCAGTGAAAAGGTCTTTACGGAGGTCTTCAACCAATATTGATCCAACTCTCTCTGACCTCTGGTTAAATCCCGACTCCATTGTCTTGAGCAAACTTAGAGATAGCCTAACTATAGTTCAGGTTAAAAGTACCAATGCTGTAATATAATACAAATTTGTATTCGGCGCTGCGAAGAAGTTAAACGTTAAAGACACCGACGATTGAACGCTAAAATTCTAACGTTATAATTTATTCGATATAATCGTGATGTAGCTAACGTTAACGATGTGCTTTACTCGGAAGCAACGGAAAATATATTTACATCGCGTGATTACATCTGAACTCATTTTACTGCATCCTCTGACTGCATTTCGGCTTTGTTTTGTTTTACTGTCCGTGTACAGGCCGCGGCGAAAGTTCTCTGTTCAAATTTCAAATCCGACCAATCAGAGAGTTCGCTATGACGTCCCCTTCTCGTCAAGCGGAAGTAGTTCTAAAACGAGTGTCTTGAGTTCATTTACTACAAAACCCATAAACGCTTCCCTCTCGCGTGGTTTCCTTCTCTAGCTCACAGACACGCGCTGTGCTCTGGTCAAACGTGTACATGCTTATATTGAATTCATGTATATAATTTACTACATGTGTTATTAATTAAGCATTTCAACCCAATATATGAAGGATGTCAGCGTTTATGGACTTAAATATAATCTATAGTAGTGATAAGAAACGACTTCAAAGCATCATAGAGACAGCCGCTCACCGTAAGTATAAATGTTGCCTTCAAATTACTTAAAACCTTTGGGCGTAAGTTAGATCGGTTAAGTCAAGAAAGGAATTTAAATAAACCCTAAGGCTGTTGTTAACATCTATTTCAGTTGGCTACTCCTGCGTTGCTGTTAACTATGTAGTTGAACCTCAGCAGAAGAAAAAGGTAAATGTTATTACTGAGTACGGAGCGAATCCATTGCATAAATGGTTAACAAATGGCTATTAGGCTTTGTAAATTGTAAAAATAAAAAAAAAACTACAACTACAAAATGGTAACTTACCTCCACAAAAGTGTATGTGGGCAAAATCTGACTTCAGCTTAGGAAATGATTTCACACAGTCATTTTTTTCAATTACAAAGCTGTATATATATATATATATAGGCATTTATGGATTAAATCCTGTGCATTTATCAGTCAGGTCCTGCGGATATAAATTGTCCAGCACACATGCTTTATTTTTGCACTGTTCCCTCGTCAAGTAAAATAAATCTTATGATTAATTTTTAATAAATAAAAAAAGTTGTCAAATACAAAGTCTTTTCAGCAAACATTTGGTGAACCTGCAAACTAAAGGTCAAAACACACCAATCTGACTTTTCGGACAGAAGGTTCCTGCAACAACTCACCTCAATTGCACCATGGGTGCCAACGGGACATCACACATTGGATCGAAGGAGGGCGTCAACAACAACAAAAAAAAATTCGCTCTGCCATATAGGATCCGTTTTTTGCAAGGAGAATGACCAATGAAAGCTGGCTCTTTTGATGATTAGCATTAACATATCATGGAGACTACGTACAAGAAACAGGAAAGAAATGCACACCACAAATCCTCTCATTTCTCCAGGTTTTTGTCAAACAGCTCTCTGTAATCAGCCACCAACAGTACAAACCGCTCTACATTTTTTTTTCTATGTGTTTTTGGATTTCTTCTCTTTAATCATCTTCTTTCCTGTTTCTCTGTGTGGTGCAGAGTGCATCTGTTGTACTGCAAATGCCATCTTCAGGCAGGAGGAGTGATTGTATCATTGTTTCCTTGACCCAGAGGAGCACCCTGCTAAAAAAGGCCATCCAAAGATCCGTGTGAATCTCAATTCAGATTGGTGTGTATTGGCCTTAAGGGTGCTTTCACACCTCTAGTTTGTTTGGTCTGGATCTGCAAACTTCTGCTGATTTATGGGGTGGTCACACTGTTGAAAAAAATTACCTTGACTGAAAGCTGAAGCTCCCACCTATACGGTGCGGTTCAGGTTTCTGCTCCAAATGAAAGTTCACCAGGAAGGAACTAGGTCTGTGAACATTCAAAGTAGATTAGAGAGCATACTGTTATAATTTAGACTTGTTATCTAGTGAATTTATTTATTTTTTTTCCAACATGACGCTGTTTTGTGGGCGGGCATAATGCACACAATCGCATCCAGTGAAATTCCTTGTTCAGGAGTAGTGTGACCACCCCAGGGGTCCCTCATTCCCACAACACTGATCGCTCAGAACAGCACTAGTTGCTAGAACAGCTACTTGTTGGTCACAACCGAGGACAGAATGTCAGAAGCCTTGGATAACGCTGCTTGATTTTTGACCTCCGGGCCTTAACCCATCTATGCTTAACTTTTACGGCTGCGTCATCAGCTCTCTGCGTCTTTTTTCTTGCGGTTAAAAATGAGTGCACAGACCTCAGATGGTGCTTTCGTGAACCGCAAATCACTTCACGCCACACGGTGGGGCATAAGAAATTCCCATTGCGTGAATGTCTTATTAAAGCTGGTTTCAGATGCATGATCTTATCCCCTATTTTGAGTTTATGCAGAATCTCATGCAAATTGTGGTTAGTGTACGTGTGTGAATCTCACAGATTGAAGTTCCAATGAGAGTTTCAGGCTAGCAAGATGCTTCTCAAATAATGTCTGTAATTATCTGCAGCCAATGAGAGCCACATCCAGAGGGCAACAGGAAGTTGCAGGGATATACCTGCAATATAAAAAGAGATACAAAGGAAACACAATAAAAGTTTCCTAAAGGGACCCGGCTTTATTTCTGCTCCTCTGGGAGTATATCTCCTTGTTTTGTTCTTGAGCGCCACCTATTGCTGCCTTTCCAGGCTGAAGACATGTGACCAAACGAGCCAATGGCTCTGTGTGTTTCTTGAATAATGACGCACATTCTTTCTGGCTGGTGTGTATAGTTACATTAGCACCTCTGAATTTAAGACTAAAGATTTACTGCATGCAGCCCCTGCATTTAAAAAGCACAAAGGTGTGTAAAGGGCTTTTGGCACCTTTTTCTATATCATTTGTGTTAATTGCTTATGATTCATAATGCAAATGAGCTGATGACAGCAACAGCCAAACTCTATTTCACACTAATGTCACGAGTGAAAGCATCCCAACATCCTCTGGTTTGCATTCGTCAGATCTTAGTCCTCAGGAGTCCGTGCGAGAGTGACTGAAAAACTTTTGTTCCATATGTGATTTATATGCTAACTCTGAAGTGTGTGCGCGCTGGATAATTAGCATCCGCAGAACCTGATCGTCAAATGCACAGTATTGAATCCACGAATGCATTAAATAACATTTGCACAATTTGTAGATGAAAATATTACATTTATGTGCAGTTATTTTCTGAACTGAATTCAGATTTTGTTCAGGAACTAGGAATTTACATTTATAAACCATTTATGCACTGGATTCGCTCCATAACTGAGCCCTTTGAGATTTTCTTGTGGTGATTTTGTGACATTTTTCACAGGAGATTCCCGTACCGCTCCGTGTGATGGAGATGTTTGAAAACGTCCCAGTTGTACAGGTGAACAACCTTTAGCCAGTTTCGGCACATTAGCTCTTCCAGTGAGCTCGACTCATGTGTGTTTCCACCCTAACGCAGGGCAAGTCTACTCCAATTAAAATCCTCAATCGCCTGACTATTTTGGCATCAGACGCCTCTCATTTTGTAAGTTTCTAGAACTGAAACTGTAATGTTTCTGCTGCGAATGTGATCGTAAATCTGCTGTGTTTGTCATCAGAGACCGTGTACTGAATTCAAGCAGTATGACCTCGTAGCAGTGTACCCCAAAACAGAAAAGCTGTTTCACGTGAGTGATGTCTGATTTGTGGGCATTAGTTTGATCTTTAGTTCTTGTTGAATTTACTTGTGTCTCTTTTTCTGAGCAAGGCAGCCTGTATGACTTTTGATGTGGACATCATCTGCATATCAGTGAATGAAAAACAGCCGTTCCATTTTAAACGGCCTCCTGTTAACGGGGTGAGTCGAAATAGTGTTCTACTCATGTTTATCACTAACAGGCAGAGATTCATCCTCCTCCAGCCCAAATGAAACACAGAGTTCAGGTTTGTTTTTCCCCATGATTTACATGAAGAACTTTTAATATATTCTGTTTGTGGTGTATTAAGGTTTTAAACTTTAGAACTGGCCCGGGTTTATTCCAGACTTGAAGTGCAGCGATTAACCACTTTTGTAAAAAAAAAAAAAACTTTACACTGACTAAAAAGGACACACAAAGGATAATTAAAATGACTATTTAAGTCCCTATTTTTGGTCAAGGAAATGCATAGAACTACACCATTGTACAAAAATTAAATGAAGAAGACAGAGCGAGACAAGGAGCTATGAACGGGTATTATTGTGTTGCCTTTAGCCAAAACAAGTTGAGAAGGTTTCTGAATGACTGGGCTTTCTTTGTGCGTTCGCAGAATAAACCCGTACAGCACATGTCTCGAAAACACCTTCGACAAGTTTGAAATCGAACAATGGATACACTGATAATGGCTACGACAACACACCCCCTTTGACGCAACACGAATGCCTATGGAAAAGATCGATGGACAAACTGAGCGTCATTAGAGACATGGACATCTGCAGATGAATACATAATTAAGGGTGCTCCAAGCGATCAGGCCATCGATCATGATCGGCTGATGTTTGCAATGGCAGGAGTGGTCATAAACAATTAAGCCAATGACATAAACAGGCCTTATGATGCAATTCACTTTTTCAGGCATGGCTGCAACGATCAAGCATTTCCTTCATTGTTTCTAATCTGCTCTATGCAACATCTGCACAATCATCAGAACCATAAACCTGCGATTATACCTTGCAAACACTGCGGACCAATGCGCACATGTGAACTTTTCTAATAATCAATGAAAAATGAATTAAAATACACATGTAAATGTAAAAATTGTTTTAAAAAATGGATCGAAACAACATATTTACACTATAAAGTCAAACACTAATAATAGAGTGACAGTAAATGTATAATAAAATGAGTACGGTTGTATTAACATATGAACAAAGAGTATTATTAAAGTAAGGCTGGCCCATGGGTTGATCCAAAAACGGGTTTCAACCATGGATGAAGGTTTTCAGCTGCGTTCTGTCTTTCAGAGCTTGCAGGAACTTAAATTATTGAATATAACTCATGTCTGACTCCATATTTTAATAAGAAGGTTATTGTTTACCTTTATCATTAGCTTTGATCAAAGCTATAGTAAACTATATATTAATAATTGTTAATAATTAGAGAAATGCACTCACTTGTTATAATTAACCCTTTAAACCTTTGTTCTATGATGTGATCCTTTAGTTCTTAGCATTTAACATTATTGTAGAAAATGATTAGAGAGCAACTATATGGTGTTTTTCAGAGATGAAGTGGTCAAATCTGGTGTATCTTTCAGAGGCAGACGCCATTGTTAACCAAAGTAATCACAGATGCGGATGCTAATCGCTTTAACACCTTCGCAAGACAAAGCAGATTCAGGGAGTGGTTGAGAGTCTCAACCCCCCTGGTTTAAACTCCTTGCAACACTGTCAGATTTCTGCTGAGTTCTTGTACAAATGTTATTGTATATAAATATATACAAAATTAGTCACAATCTTACATTCATATATAAGAATATACTTTAATAGTAAATTATAATTGATACAGTACTGGAGTTCTTCCCCCAGTAATCATCTGAGCTGTGCCGCAGTCTCTCGACCCTCATCATCTGTACCTCCTCCGGATCTTTCTGTGTGTGCTTCTTAACTCTGCTGTGGAGTATTGTACACAACATTGTACTTTATTTTGTTTCCAAATAATTTTCTTTTAGAATTGTGATGATGTGTCTGAACGAGTGTGTTGGTGTCCTCAGGCAGGGGGATGATCAGTGAGTGCAGCCTCAGGAACATCTGATTCGGGGGACTCTCGTGGAAGTTTAGAATTTGATTGCTCTTTTCTCAATATCAACAATTGGCTTAATTCTGCTCTTCATGCATTGTTAGCGGCTGTATACCCAGGATGTACCTGCAGAACTTCTAGTGGATTTTTGTCCCATTGTTTTTGAAGAGGACCCTACACTTCACTGCCATATAATGCAATAGGTTTAATTATGGATTGTAATATTTTTGGCCAGATTAGAATGGAAATTTGTGTTTGGATGGATTTTCTAATGACGAAGAAAGCCCTTGTGGCTTTCTCCTTCAGTTCATTCACAGCTAAACTCCTCTTCTCGTTGGCACTGATTCTAATGCCGAGCCACTTGAAGTTTATGGCATTCGCTAGCTCTCTTGTACCTAGGGTGAACGGGTGTCCCACGGGGATAGTGCCTCATCTGACTCTCAGTGTGTTTGCTTCCAATAGTGAAATCGATTTGAAGTGTTACCGCGGCCCCCCTCTGAAATCGTTACGCAAGTGACATCACGTTTTCTGAACCAAATATATTTCAAAGTATTGGAAATGGGTTTATATTTAATGTCACACTTTTAAAAAAAAAAAAAAATATTGCGATATAATGATATTGAATTAGTGACCAGCAACTTTTGAGTTACTTTCACTAAGATAACTACAGAATTAGAACTTACCATTCTGAAAAATGTCTTGAAGTGCATTTAACATCCAGTAGAAAGAGAGTTGATGTAGCATAATGACTGTGGCCTACCCAGGCTGCACTTCTGTAAACTTTAATAAAATCAAATTCCAGATTAGTAGTCCACAAAATGACCAGAGTCCATAGCATGATACAGACCATAACACTGATGATTTGGAGGTTTTTACTGAATAGATTTCTATTAAATCATATTGGAACTGATTCGACCATTGTAAGATCATGGAAACATGTCCTCGATGCCGTACGCGAGGTTCGAGTGGCACGATGGCAAACCGAGAGAAGCTATTGCTTTGGCTTATCTTTCCTCATCCATTTCTTTGTAAGTAGAGGGGCCGCATGGCAACGCTCAAGTTTTTTTGTTTGTCTTTTTTAATTGCTGGTGCTTTTTCATGATAGTTCTCTCGGGTTCATATGAAGGTTGTTTTTTAAAATAACACTCTTCTCGTCCTAATCACATACAAATCTTGTCCATCTTGCGAAAGTTCTGTCAAAGTAGAAAGTTAGTGCATATATTTACTATCCGCAAACAGGAAATAAAACTTACCTGCACTATTTTTTATTGGTTAATGTCTGATGTTGGTGAAGTTTGGCTTAGTTGATAAGGTGATTGACTGGAGATCAAAAGGTTGCTAGTTCGGTCCTCCACTGGGAGTTGAAGGTGGGATGAGCGTTAACTCTCTCGCACCCGAGACAACCATCTGGGTGCGTGCGTGCGTGTGTGTGTGTGTGTAGTGTACACTTGGATGGGTTAAATGCAGAGCTCCATGGGTGGCTCCATACTCTGCCCTAATTGCTCCCAACACCACTTTAGATACATTTAAATACTGAAACTTGCATTTCCTGTCTGTTATTATGCATGTCTGTGTTTTAATCATCATGCAAAGAAGGCTTGCATGTGAATCATCAGGGAGTTGATTATTAGCTTATCGTAGGGGTTCATGTGGCCAGGTTTTATACTGGAAAAACTCCCTCACCACAAACATTATTGCTGATTATTGCCTAAACCTGAATGTTCAGTTTCTATCTGATAATTAATCTTGAATCACCCGTGAATGTCAGTTGAAGCTTCACATCTGTTGGTTTTAGGCTATCGAGAGAGGGATTGTCTTTGAGATCTGTTATGCAGCCTTGATCAGAGATTCCAATACGAGGAGGTACACCATTGCTAATGCCATCAGCCTCATTGAAGTCTGCAAAGGAAAAGTATGGTTTCATCACAGAAGAATTCCTGTAACGTGTTTGTGCTGCTTTACATTAATGCTACTTTGTTTTCCTGCGCAGAATGTGATCGTGTCCAGTGGAGCTGAAAGGGTTGGTATTTTAAAGCAGTCTGTTCCCTACAGCCATCTTTTTCAACCAGTGTGCCTTGTTGTGCAAATTTCAATCGATGATCTTCTTCCCAGGCTCTGGAGTTGAGGGGCCCATATGACATTGCAAACATGTATCCTTTTGTACGTTTATCTGAGTAAAGCAGAGTGAGCTCGCAGGTATTTTCCTTTATTTAGTCTTCAGTGGGCTAGTGTTCAGCCTGTCTGAGGGAGATGCTAAAGCTGCAGTTTCCTCTAACTGTCGATCTGTTGTACTCCATGCAGGTAAATGAGAGCGCAAGCACCATACTAACACACACACACGGCAGATGTTTCTGTTTGCTGTATGATTATTGTTACAGAGCATTCAGCAATTTTTCAAAGTGCTGCAGTTTTAATATAGTTTGAGTTGCACACAATATTATGGAGACGTCCTAAAAGAAATAACGTTTATAAAGTGGAAAGTGCTGTTCTGTTGCTCAAGTAGAGGAGAAACCTTATGATGCGCTACGCATGCGTTTGGTTTCGTGCTAGTGTTCGTAATTCATGAAATATCTCAAAGTTAACTTTCGTATATAGTGCTGTAATGTTTTCTGACATCCGTTCTCCACCTCCAACACTTTCTCTCGCAAAGTTATTTTTAGAATTTTTTACATTAACAGCGAGTGTTTTTAACTTAAGGTGGAGCTCTGAAACCATAGCGGTACCATCCAGAATGTCAAGTGTGCGCATAGGAGCCTCTCTCTGTCTGTCATGCCTGTGTCCGGATCGCGTTCAGATGGGCCAATGCCAGGTGCCGGTTTCACGTCATTGGTCCTAACTTTATTAACTATTCACAGTTCTGGTGTTTGAATCACAATATTATTTAAGCAACACAAACAAATTTCATGTTAAACAAATAACGTATCGTTACACTAGCATAACGAACATTTGAACCTGAAATGTTTAATACAGTATTAGCCTCAGATTTTTAACATTAAGAATATGACGGTAACGGTTCATGCTTGTGTTTCAGGAGCTCGTGACATAAACTCTTGTATGTCACAACTTTTTGTACATTATTATCAATATGGAATATTCCCAAACTTCTGATGCCTTTGTTTCACACTGGTTGATGCTCGCTTATTCTTGCTCTGCTGCTGTATGATCATTCACCTATCCTGAAAACAGAAGTGAACGTGCCGACAAATCGAGATTTTCATTGAAAAATGAATGAAGAAAATTTTCATCTGCGAATGCATTTCATCAGCCCTAAAAACTACAAATTGAATGAAGATGAGAATTGTCTTCAATACTTTTCTTAAAGTTGAGCTCGGATGACCAGGTGATCTGTCAGGAGTTTACTTCCATCAACCTGTTGTAAATTCACGAAATGAAATACAATCTGCATAATATAAACCATTCCAGAGTGTACGGTCAAAATTCAATCCACACAGGGAGACAAAGGAGCTATTTCCAAAGTTCAGCGTGTGCAACGTTTAAAGACCGGAACCATCAGGACTCTTCCTAGACCTGGCCGTGTTCCTAAGTAAGCAGTTCCGCAGCAGTAGTGATGGACAAAAATCCACATTCAAAAGGTTTTGAGGCTATAACTGAAGCCAAAGTTTTGAGATTTAACAGCATAAACCTTCATGGTATTTTAATAGATGTTCTACTAATTTAAATAGCATAAAGATATTATTACCCTAATATAATTGTAGGGCGACTGCAGCACTGTGAATACTTTCTATTTGCACTCTTGGTGTAATCTATTCTGATAATAGATGAGTATTTTTATTACAGAGACGAGAGCCACTGCTTCAGGTGTTCTTCACACCGTGAGAAAACCACAGAAGCAAGAAGAAGAGTCTCCAGCTTTCAAAAAGGCTCGAACTGATTTAGCGTAGCAACTATTCCAGAATATTTTCATGTACATTGTTTGTTTTATTCTCGAAGCAGATTGAAAGATACACTGTTAAGAAAATTGCTTTTATTCAGTTGAATGTAACATTTACAGATAGTTTATGTACAGGATGTACTTGAGTAATTTACATTTTAAGTGCTGTCTTCATACACTCTTAGTTTATGCCAACAACCATTGTTTTCTACATGCTCTTATGCATTAAACTTTAATTAAACATGAATCATACCAGTGATCGTTCTAGTGACATGTTCTAAAGTTAAGGCTGTATTTTTAAAGAAAGCTGAAGTGTTCTTGGGATGCTTTTTAATTTTTACTGTCTTTAAAGTTGTCAAAGATGGTTTTAGCGCTGTTCTGCCAGTCACACATGTTGTCCATCGGTGATCTTCCCTCCTGAAGCAGAAGCACAAGTATATCAGAAAAACATCCCTGTTAATGTAGTTTGATGTATGGTATCTCTTCTAGAAAACTGTGAAGGAATACATCAGAAGATACTAAGTTGGAGCAAGAATTGTTATGATCCTTTCAGAATGTTTGAACAATAAAATGTATCAGAAGATGATAAATATTCAAAAGTTTAGATGGAGAAGGCTTTAATTGCCTGACCTGCTAAGCCTTTTTGTCACTTTTATTGTAATTTAAGAACACTTAACTACTTTCCAATTACTCCCCATTGGTTACTGATTTGCATATTCAGGACGGGTATGCAAAGCTATTGTCTGAAGAGATGTGAGGGAGATTAGAGTGATTCATTACAAGCGATTTCAAAAGTGATCAACTATCATGAGAGAAGGCATTACTTTGTGTATAGCGCATCACTTCTGGGGGAGAGTAATCGGGCCTTTCGTGTCTAGCCTTGACAACCATTTGACGCGTGTTACTCTCTGAATCATCGATTGGAGAGATCCATCTATGTGATCAGCTTCTATACCTGACCATGCATTTGCACCAAGTTTGCCGTGACAGACAGAAGCGGTGCTCTGTAGCTTGATGGGGGTGGGGCCCTGACCGAGCGATTAAAACCCAGCACGCGCATCATCTCCTCTTGTGCAGCAAGCAGGCTGATGATTTGGATGAGCCTCAGGTAGAATGAGCTCTGAGGAAATCTGGGGAGCATGCTCCCTTAAATGTGAAATGGCTTCCACAAACCTTTGCTTAGAAATCGCGTTACATGGGTTAGGAGAGGCTCAGGAAAGGAAGAGTTGTTCGGTCCTCCTGAATAAGCTGGTCTTGTTAATATATGCACTTAAGGCATGAAAAGAACACAAAGCATTCAGACTCTGATCCTCTATGGAGGATAAAGGAGGCGGGTGAAAAGCGGAAAGCTTACTCATCTCGCCCACAATTGTAAGAAAAACATTTTGGCATAAAGGTAGGGTTTGGCCTTATAATCTTTTTATGCATGAAGTATAAATGCCACAAGCACAGCTGTCTTGGACAGAAGCTTCAGGTGTATGTCTACATCAAAGCATTGAGGATTGTGGAGAGGTCCTATTTAGGAACCAATCTTTTGGTAACTGGAAGTGAGCAGCGTGCAGCTTTCTTGAACCTACAGAGGAGAGGTGCTGCCCCACTGTAGTGGTGTCTATGTGACACACAGCAGTATCAGCTACATAGGCCTTGAAGATGGAGAAGGTGCTCTCACCATCTGTAAGATCTTGTAGAAACCTCAGATTAGCAGCGACTTAGATACCTGCTGGTGTTTCTCGCACCACTGCTCAAATACACGCCACTTAGTCATACGGAGAGTGTGTGGCATTCTGAATAGTGGCAACGACACAAGGGGTAAGCCCCAATGTATCCAAATTCACCATCTAACGGGCCAGGCCCAGAGAGCCGCCATGTCGATGAGAGGATGGAAGATTTCCTCATTTGCTTGTGACAGAAGATCTGTGCCAGCCAGTTGGGCCACCCTGGTGCAATCAGAAAGAGAGACTGTTTTCTCACTCTGCCCAGAGTGGGGGCTATCAAGTAGCATGTTGGAAATGCATAGAGCAGCACGTTGGGCCATGGGTGGGCACATGCACACTGAGTAGGATGTTTTCACACTGGGCGTTTCCACACAAGGCGAAGAAATGGACGACCGCCTGGCCGAATCTCTTTCACAACAGACCCATTACTTGAGGGTTCAAACACCAGTCTCTGTAAAGTGGGTTTTCCCTTTGATACAAGGTCTGCGCCTCTGTTTAAAATGCCTGCAACACGAGTCACTCGTTGGACAGAAAGTGCTGCTTGCAATCATTTTGACGTTGATTCAATGTCTTTTTGCAGTGATTTCCACACATGCAGAAACAATGCACAATGGGAATCCAGATGACATCTTTTGGACGTCTACGCTGGGTTGTTTATCGGATTGTTTCTGGCCAAGTATGTGGGTTTTGCTTTAGAATTGAAATGTTTATCACTTTTTTAATTATTACCATAACTTAAACACAATTAATATCAACATATACCGTTATAGTCTTTTTCCCTGATCCTTATCTGCCCCTTTTACTGAATTCCACAATCCCACTTGGCTTTCATTGGTTGTTCTCCTTGTGAAAATTGGATCCGATATGGCCATCCAAAACTCTTTTGTTAGCACCTCTCGTTCAGGTCAATGTGTACCCTTTGGTGCCCATGGTTTTTGAGAGAGGTTTTTGTCTCACAAAACGTTGAACATTTGGGTTGGTGCATATGGGTCTTGAAGAGCTACATTAAGCCTTGCTTTGGTCAACAGCGAGGACCTGTCCGATTCTTTGTTTGAATGATCAACAAATACATTCCAATGAATCATTCATCAGGACAAATACATCTAACATACACAGTTCTTGATCTGTAGGTCTCCTCCGTGCAGCAGTAGAAGCTGAATGAGTTTAAAGCGATTCAGTCTCACCGCATCATGCATCGGTGTATCACCCTCCTGAAAAACACGAGAGAATTGTTCAGTTGTAACATAGTTATTAACTCAAAAGCCAACACCTCTCTTACTATGTCTTTAGCATTGACGTCTGCGCCACAAGCAATGAGATGTTCAGCACATTCAAAGTGTCCTGTCCGCACAGCCACGTGAAGAGGAGTGCTGCGAAGCTGAGGACAAGAATGTCATTCCTCCACAGTTATGATGCTAAACAAGACTTTCCCATTACAACAACTTTTACCTTGTCTCTCGAATCCAGCTTTGCCCCATGATTAAGTAGTGCTTCGAGCACGGACAAACTTCCACCGCGACAAGCCCAGTGAACCTCAGTTGCTTGAAGCTGATGAAAGGGTAAAGGAAGAGTGGTGATCTCTAAAAGGAATCCTAGTCCAATTTATGACTATTTACCAGCATTTTAAGGATAAAATTGACAAAGAGAAATAAATTTGCAAAAACAAGGTGAATGTCAGCATAAGCCTGGCATGTGGAAAACAAACAAAGGCAACTCACAAATATATTCTGATGGATTTTGGCACAAATCCATGGCTGATTTTCTCATGACCACATGGTCTTTTTACATTACACTGTTTGAGAAATAAACAGCATCTTTTTAGTTCATTCATTTGCTTTTACCCTGCTTCAATACACATACCAATCAAGCTTCGTGTTAAGGATGGAACCTTCGTGGTTTCAGAGCTCCGCGTCGAGTCACACAATCAGCTTTTATATAAATGTATATAGCGCAACTTATTTTGTCATTTTAAAGAAGAATCACATGGTCTCGCCCATTTTTTTTGGGGAAAATATAAAATTATATATAAAAAGTATAATAAAATTATGAATTGAGCCAAGTAAAAAAAACGAGTTAAGTTTGATAACTGTATAGATAACTTTAGAAAAATCAACAAAACCATCTGTGTAAAATGCTGTACTTTCTGAAGAAATAATTTTTAAGCCTCAGCTTTTCCCCAAAGACTTGTATTGACTTGGTGGTAATCATTTGAGTCTGATTGCTGCATGCAGTAAAAGAGGGTGGTAAGAATTGAGCCGTGCGCGCCCTCGTGCTATTATGTGTGTGATTTTGAGAGCTTCAAGTTACAAAAGGGCGGATCGATCAGATGCGTTGTACTGTACCCGAAAGTGTTAGCCGCAATCAGATGCACTTGAATCATTCTGCAGCCAAGGCCATGGGGGCGCTCTTCGCGGTTTGGCTTCACTCCATCAGCCATGTGAGTTGTTCAAACAGACACGCAGAATAATCAATGCAAAACGAGTGCTTCCATTCTTTTTGAAGAAATTTATGTCTTCAAAATTTCTAATCTAGCCACAGGGGTTGCAAGCCGGTGACTTCTGTGCCGGTCCCAAGCCCGGATAAATAGAGAGGGTTGCGTCAGGAAGGGCATCCGGCGTAAAATATGCCAAAACCAAATATGCGAGTCACCAAATCGATTTTCATACCGGATCGCTCGAGGCCCGGGTTAACAATGGCCGCCTCCGGTGCTGTTGACTTACAGGGTGCCGGTGGAAATTGGACTACTGTTGGTCGAAGAAGGAGAGGAGGGAGAAGGATTTATAGACAGAAAGAGAAGAGGAAAGGCAGGAGTATAGATCTGAGAATAGGGACTCTTAACGTTGGTACAATGACAGGGAAGGGTAGAGACCTGGTGGACATGATGGAGAGAAGGAAGGTAGATATTCTGTGTGCAATGCGACTCGTATTTCTAACTGCGGCTGTGACTTTGGCTGAGCCTATAGTGTTACCAAAAATATCTTTAAGGCGGACTGATAAGCGTCAGTAAGAAGCTTGATACAGCTCGTATTTATATCTTTTTAATATATATTTCAAAATATAATGTACGCACAGGGCACGGTGACACAGTAAGTAGCACTGTTGACTTTCCTTTAGCATGTTGGCGATTCCATGCTGGAAGGAGTTTGCATGTTCTCCCTGTGCTGGCTTGGGTTTCCTCCGGGTACTCCGGTTTACCCCACAATCTCAAAAACATGCGGCTAGGTTAATTGAATTATCTAAATTCCCCTTAGGTGTGAATGTGTGAGTGAATGTTGCCCTGCGATGGACTGGCGACCTGTCCAGGGTGTACCCACACCTCTCGCACAATGTGTGCTGGAGGCACCAGCAGACCCCAGTAACCACAAAAGGGATTAAGCGTGAAGGAAAATGAATGAATATACAAAAAGATTTATGCATATAATAAAAGTACTTTCTTAATAATACAAAACATTTTTTCTTATGAGTAACCGGAAATTGGTGCCCCCCTCTAGCAGTTAGAGTTCTACGCAGACTGTGTCCTTTGCATATAGGGAGCGGCACTACTGGATGGCACTCTCAATTTACAAAGGCAGGTGAACAGAGAACTCCGCCTGCCGTCAATGATCAAACCCTTTTCTACCCCCAAAGTATTGGAGCAAGTGGTGCATTTGGGCACTTTTGGACTATTACAATGCTCTTTATTATGGAATTAAGGAGTCAACTCTCTGCAGGCTGCATTTAGGTCAAAGTGCAGCAGACAGATTTCTGTGTGGCGCTAGGAAACATGATCACGTCACTCTTCACTGGTTCCCCATGATATACAGGACTGATTTAACCCTTGGAAGCCCCTGCACGCATCTGTGTATTTGCCAATCACAGCATCTTAAGTAGAATTAATGATGCAACCCACCAATATTACAAAGATAATGTGTAGGTTTCAAAAAGTTTATTAAATTAGGGTTTTTTTTGTTGTTAACTTGTCAACAAGAGTTATGGGAATAATTTAATTAAAATAAATTCAAAATTTAAACCAAGAAGACGACTTGAAAAGGACAGCGTCCAAAAGACCTGCAGCCACTCTAGTCCTTCATTTAGTAAACCACAGCTGCTGAACGTTTGGAATAGAATAGAAACAACTGCGTACTGTATTGACAAACTACTTTTTAACAGGTTTCTCCTTACAAGAAGTTAAAATGCCCCAGATCACAAATGAAATCTGCTCAACTGCCTCAAAGCCAGGGTGTACTGTGACATTTCCAAGTCTCTCCAACCCCCAGGAGATCATAAACATTTGAGTCTTGTGGTTCAATTCAAACCATTGGCTCATTCGCATTTTGAATCGAAGGGCTCTGCACTGTTGGGGTACTTTAATAAGTGTAGCTCTGAAGCATGATGAATTCAATTTGAGATTTCTATTGTCACTTAAGTTGCCATCAGGCTCATATGTAAATGAGCTGAGACTGGTGCATACCTCACTACCCAGAATGCAACGTTATATAAAAACGGCTGCTTAATGTTATTGTTTTTGTAATTTGTACTTTGACTGATGCTAAATTTTACATTAGCAATAAATCAAACAAAACCTTCATTTCAAGATAGCCAGGATGTCTTTCAGTTAAATATTGTTATTATTATGCAGATTCATGGTTAACTCGTGGTTAACCAAACATGCAGGGCCACTGCTGGCCAAATGGGTGCCCAAATCGTAAATGTACTATGGTGCCATGCAAAATGTGCCCAACACACAATTTCACTGAATGTTTCAATTTTCTTGAAACTTCAACGTTTCAAGTTCAGGATGGAATTACTCAAAAATGCTACCGCAAATTATTCCTATTATTTGGATTTGCATAGTCAATAATACTTACTGTAATGATTTAAAGAATTTTTTATGCAGTGAAAAATGAAAATTAGCCCAATACACAATTCTCATTGCGCTTTAAGAGAAAAAAAAAACTAGTTCAGGATGGAATAACTAAAAATGCTACAGTAAAGTATTCTTAAATTTTTGAATCTGACAGTCAATAATACTTACTATAATACAGTAAAGAGTTTTCAAAAGAAGTCATAAGAGAAAATGAGAAATGGAACATTAAAGAATCTGAAACTAGACTCAAATATAACAATAGACCATGTGTTATTAATACATAACTATTAATAATTTTTTTTCTTGTGAGCAAATGGGATAATGGTGTGACCCCCCCCCCCCCCATTTACTCAACTACATTTTTCTAAATCAGTCGCTCCTTTTTATTTATGAGTGAATTAAACACTTATTTGATTGGTTGCCGCTTGGTGGTATCTACTTAGCTCTACTGCAGTTCAGTGACAGTTCAACAGCTGATTTTTATGAGACACCTGTGCCTTAAAAAAATGATGAAAGAAACTCCCGAAACTAGTTTCTGTTACGGTAATCTGATATGAGCAGGTTATATTTACACACATTTAGGTAAAATATAGTGAAATAAAACTTGAGAACCTAAAATGTTACAAATAAACCTTACACTGAAATCACGTTATTTCATTTCGTTCTGAAATGTAGACTCAAGATTTTGAGCTCCTGATCATTTAAATAAGTGTCAACTTCAAAAGTGTCAAAGTCTTTCCACATATTGTTTAAGCAAGAGTCCTGACAAAAATGATAAAGGTTTATTATATCCATAATAATATACTTAATTGGATACTTAAGTACATTTTGAGGAAATTTTTGTGAATTTCTGAAGGCAACACTTTTTCTTTTACTCGAGTAACGTTTTACCTTGTGTTTCTCTACTTGACTGAAGTACTTGATTCGTGTTCTTTGTCCACCAGTGGTGGCGCTTCTGCAAACACGGACTAGATAAGATGTAATCATTCTCCTGTACCTTGTCTCTGTTTCCTATTGAAGCTCCAGCCTCCAGCAGTGTGTTGACGATGTCCGTGTGTCCTTGTGAGCACGCCCTATGCAGAGCTGTCCGGTTGAACTAGGGGAAAAAACCCGTTTCAGTTCATCAAAGTGATTCCCTGGTGATGTTATCTCCTGTGGAGAGTACTCACATTGTCATATGCGTCTGGGTCTGCTCCTCTAGCGAGGTAACTTTTGATCATTGGCAATTTGTTATCCAGCGCTGCCTTCAGGAAGTCGTCCTCATCCACAAACTCATTCTGTGAGACATTGAGAGTTCTGAAAGGGTTGGATCTGGTGGGGATTAGGGGCTTGGTGCTAGTGTTTACCTCCATCGCATATTCAGGCTGTTTTTGGTCGATTGCTTTCGTTACTGTGCTTGGTTTTAGAATCTTCTGGAGGTCTCCAGTGCTGTGTTCAGTCTGCATAGTTTAGAGATGTGAAATACCTCACATCACACATGCTTTCTGGATCATGGTATTTATGCTTTGTGAAGCTGCATCTTACATTAAAGCCATTAACAGTGGTTTCACCACAGGCTTTCAGGTTTTCAGCAGTGCCCTTCGATTGGTCAGAAGGATGAATTTGTGCCACAGTGCCATTCTGCTCTTTTTGTTCAGGGTTGCTTATGGCCTAAATGAAATATAGTATAGCAGAAGAAGAAGGAAAATAAAACACACCGACAGTCATAAACTAAACAGCATGAAATAACGAGGTTAATTGTATGTAAAACAAACCAGACAGGTATTATGGGAAATCAAAGCCTACCCGTTCCTCCACCTGCAGGATTCCCATTGTTTTTGTTCTTGAATATTCCTCAAGTAAAAACTAGAGTCTGTGGATGAAGCATCTCTTATATGTTGGTGAGAGCTGGAGTTTGCCCCTGCTTCTGCACACCCACTCCCCCTTCATCTGAGATGCCTCACGTCACTAGGTCAGATGCTTTTGGAAGAGAGCTCAAAGTGAAAAACTGCCATTTTCAGGAGTCAGATTCCTTCAAGAGTCGGGATAGAATGAAAACATGAAGAGACGTCATGTCTTACCAGAATAACTTACTGCATAGGTGAAAATGCCGAACACCATTCCATCTCACAAACACAATTGGAAATGCATCTGAAGTTATATGGAGACGTGCAACATCATAATCTTCTTTGACTGTCCCGTATATTAGAGGAGTTGTCTTCATTTATGAGACTACTTCCTCTTGAGTTTCATCACTAGCATTCCTCTTGTTACGAGAGCAGGTAAATTTGTCACACCCTGCGGCTATTTTTAATTAAACAACCTATCAATCACTCAGAGAAATGAGTCACATGAGCGCTTGACTTTACTAGGTTGACAGCTGCAGGTTTACTACCTCTTCACATGTCCTGGGAAAATAAACGGATAAGTATGGCTTCAGTGGAGAAAAGTTTACTGGTTTAACTCTCTCTTTGTTTATTTATATGATATTTTCACAGCTTTGCTGGTGCCATTTATACAAGGAGAGTGTTACATGGTGCATCTCTATTGATGTACATCACAAATTAAACCAACACGTTCCATTGCAGACCAGAATCAAACACTTTTGCGATCAAATGGTTCTGAATT
The DNA here is from genome assembly GCA_007224835.1 of Danionella cerebrum. Lineage (NCBI taxonomy): Eukaryota > Metazoa > Chordata > Actinopteri > Cypriniformes > Danionidae > Danionella > Danionella cerebrum. The sequence goes on from SRMA01025983.1 coordinate 80,199, forward strand.
GTTCTGGTTCTTTTGTTAATGACTGATGTTTACTTTGTGATTGTGGCTGCAAATAAAACTCTTGCATGTACACACGGGACCAGCTCGGCTCCCACAGAGGTCAAGCTATTAACGAATAACAATAATGATTTCCGTGCTGTGTACTACATCAAATATTCCTCACTGTAAACAAAATGCCATTACTGCGCCTGAGCGAGATTAGATTTGCAGTCAATGAGTTTGTTTGGAGATCGTCACCCTTGATTTCATATCAAGTTACTAGACTTGAATGAATTAAATAATTGTATTAAACGCTTTGTTCTTTACATAGTTGAATGTGCTCCATACAAGATCACGAAATCAAAATGTGGTCAGGAAATCAAATTTATTAACCCATGGAGGACTGATTTTGGAGTTAGAGTCAAAGTGTTCATATGCACTGCAATGACTCTACCAAACTATTCAAAAATGTGCGTTACGTGGTGCTGTGGTTACGTGTCGACAGACAGTGCAACAGCACAAAGAAATACAAAGCCTGCTACATGTGAACAGGGCCTGAGTGGCAATGGAAAAACAGGCTGATCCAACCACTGACTAGCACTCTCCCGCTAATGGGCTAGCGTGACTCGCACGCTCTCCTAATGGACCACTCCGAACACGTGCCTTTGCTCTTTCTCATACTATTGGATTTCAATAATAACTTGTCGACTGCATAGATATGTATATATAGATACCCGAATGAGGAACTCTCATGTGCCCGAGACACTGGCGCCATATTAGCACAGTTTTGATCAGCTGGTTTTGAATGTGATGGGACAAGAAAACAAACATGACTTTGTTAATTTATCATCGTATGCAATGGGGCTAAGCAATATTATATAGTTTTAAAATAAATAAATACACTTTATATTATTCTGGATTTTTTTTTTTCATTTTAATATCAGCAGTATATTGATGAATTGCAGATGATATTCAGAATATGAATGCATGTTGGTGTTTATCTTAAGTTAAAAAAAAATATTAATACTTATATACAGCAAAAAATGCATTTGACATAGGATCCACATGAGTTCCTGAAAGTGAGTTCATCAGCACGAGCGCATATGTGCTGCAGGCCACGTTTGAGTCACCGATGTCCAATAGCAGCCAGACCCTTCTTAATCCAACAGTGACTTAATGTCTTTAAAACAAGTCAAAAAAAAGGCTCGGTAGTGTGTGTGGCCTCCACAAACCTGTATGACCTCCCTACAACATCTGCTATGCTGCTGATGAGTTTCCCCGTATGAATCTCTTCCCAGAACTGAACAAAAGCATTCACCACCACCTGGATAGTCTGTGGTGCAGCGTGGCGGAGGAAGAAGACACGATGTGGCTGCAGCCAGTGGGTGGACAAAGTACACAAGTCAAGTACTTGAGTTAAAGTAGAGATAGAAAATTATTACTCCAATAAAGAAAAGTGCTCTCTTCAGGATTTTACTTCTGTAGACATTTCTAATTTGTACAGTAAAAGTACAAAAGTATTAGACTTAAAATTTACTTAAGTATCCAAAATAGTAACAGCTTAATCAATATGTGAAAAGGCTTTGCACTTACAAAGTTGAGCTCAAAACCTTGAATCTAAATTCCCGTAAGAACCAAATAAAATGACCCCATTACAAAGCAGGCCTTTTCAATTAAAGGTGAATTTTTAACATACCGGTACTTGCAAGTTCATGTTTTATAAAAACCTTCTTAATGTCTAAATTATTAAACACAACTCAACAAGATTTATCTTACTATATTGTACCTAAATGTCTCATTGCATAAATGTAACCTGGTAATATCAGATTATCATCACAGAAACTAGTTTTATCAATCAATTATTAAGGCACAGGCATCTCAAAAAATGCTCGTGTTGAATTGACACTGAACTGCAGTTGCGATGTTTTAGTGATGATAAAGTTTTTTATAAATAAAAATGGGTGGTGCGGCAAAACACTCACACAAACACTTAATAGTGTTTATATGTTTCTTTTAATTGCAGTATACCAATATATTATAATGTCTGAACAATTACTGTACAATAACTAAACAACTGTACACTGAACTAAACACTAAACATCAGATTTATTTTAATATGTTAATTATTCACAAAGTGTGCAGCTTTTGTCACTGCAGTGTATCTTTCTGGGCTTCTGAAAGAACATTTCCAGAGCATCTTGGTATGGATAGTCTGAAACTTCTGGCCCATTTATTGAGATCCGCATGCAGGCTGCAAGATGGTCCCGTTGCAGCCTATTGCGAATGTCTGTTTTGACCTGTAAATACATTAACTGTTAGGCTTTAAAAGTGATAACTGATAGTAACAAGAGTAAAAATCAACTTAACATAGTGATAGTTTAAAGCAGGAAATGCCATTGTATAACTAACTAGCTAGCTATTAATTAAGCAATTTATTTATCAATTCGTTCATTCATGCTTGTGTGTATTTACTTACTTACCAAGATCAGTCTTGTACAGCCAGGGGGAGTATTTCCCCTCTGACAGCCAAGCTGGGTCAAAACCTGTCGTTCTGTTGTGGCTAGACTTTTGCTGCTTGTCAGGGGCAAGACATGCAGCACTTGGGCTCTTTTCTGTACTTTGATTCGGAGTAGGAAAGCTACACCGGCTGCTGCTCGCAGCAGAACACGTGTTGTCCTCGTCACCACCTTGGGAGCGTTTAAAGCGCGGTCTCTGTCCGCTGATGGGTGTGTGTGTGTGCGCACATCGGAGCGGAACTCCGCGGTGCGCGCGCATCGGGGCGGAACTCCGCCGTGCGCGATACGGAGGACAATTGTAAACGCGCAAACGTTGAGACAGAAATTACATGCCATCGTATAAATAACATAATGCTATTTAGTTTAATAAAAGAAAAAAGCAAAGACCTGTTATATATAAATTACTTCTGTCGTTTTTCGACGAAAATAAAATAAAATTAACTTTACCCTCAAGGGGGGCGGTGGGTGCCGTTGGGGGGGCAGGGCACCCCCCCAATATAATGATAAGATAAACACTGGGAGGGTATTTTAGCTGCACACTTTTGTTCTCTCCAGGGGAGTGTACATATGATGTGGTGTTTCCTCCTCTGGTTTAGTGCCAAGATTAGTGCCATCAGATCAGCATCAAAACATAAGCAACAGTTAACAGATACATTGAGCAGTACCTGACCACCTTTGAGAGGATTCTGACGAGAAATCCTGGAAAAGTAAGAGCAGCCTATGTCTTCATGAGCCCAGACGAATCATTGGACTATGACCTGGTGAAGCAAACTATTTTAACAAAGTTTGATGTCGGCAGAGAAAGTTTCAGAGACTGTTACAGAGAGTTCCAAAAAAACTACCAATTTGATTGACATTGCTATTGGAGAAATAGATTACCCCTCAACAATGCACCAGAGAGAGATCTGTGATCAGCTTCCTGCTGAAGCTGCAAAGACATGCTTCTGGGTGCTCCCCAGCCCAAAGACCTTCCGAAGAGCAGCAGAGTTGACTGTGGCTTAAGTCACTGCCAAAAAGTCAACCTCTTTTCCCAGCCTGTCCTCCCAATGCCAAGAGTTACCCTGTAGGGATTGACTGGAGTCCAAAAGGTCACCAGTTCGATTCCCAGGGAGTCGAAGGTGGGATGAGTGTTGAAACTCTCCCTCTCCTGAGACAACCATTACTGTGGTGGCCTTGAGCAGGGCACCAGTTTCCCCGGTTGGACGGATGATTTTGGAGAGAGAGTTCACTGTGAATAGGATTACAAATGTAGCATTTGTAGTGCCAGCCGTCTCAATGCACCTGACTTTGGTTTCCCCGTTAAGTGGAGATGATTTGCCAAACCGCTAACAATAGTTTTTTAAAGGGGAAACTTTCTGAGGCTGAAGTCATTAATTCTTGTCTTAAATCAGAGACTTATTTTGTGTGGAAAACAAAACAATAAATCAGTATTTATTGTGTTTATTTTATGCTATGTTCACAAGAAAGTTATTCCATTTAACCCACCGTTTAGTTCTGTGGTTAAACTGGGAGCTCAATATGAAGAGTTTCAATATGTTGCGCTCAAATTGTGCATCATGCGGCTCGCAAGCTCAAATGAGTTTGACACGCCTGGCCTAGATTATTTGATCAATCAAACTCTTTTTAAACGTTGCTCTGACAGGATGTCATGCATGTGGCCACAAGGGCCAAAAAATTCAAACTGCCCAATGTGCAGGAAGACTCTAAAAACTTTTTTGCTACACCTGTGAATAACAATGTGTTACACCTGCCAGCAAGATACAAGATACAAACATGTCTTCCGTGTAAACCTTCTTCATCTCTGGATTGGTCGGGAGTCTCTGTAGCAGAGGCATTGTGGACACGTGTAGTAGTCGAGGAGGCTTACTTCCCTGTGAAACCTCAACCTGTGCGAGGAGCAGCAACAAATATTATGCGTTGTCTGGAAAACAAACCACTTCTTATTAAAGATGGTTTCAGTTTTCACAATTTTAGCCCCGATTTTGAAATTATGCCGAGAATCTCATGCAAATAGGAGCTTGTACACATGTGTGATAATTGAAGTACCAAAGTGTCTGTGAGAGACACAGGCTAGCATAATGCTTCTCATATATCTCTGTCTGTCGTGCAGTGTGTTCTGACCAATGTCTAGGATTATCTGCTGGCACATGCAGAGGGCAATGAGAAGTTCATTCATTTTCCAGCCCGCTTATTCCCTTTTGGGGTCACAGGGGTCTGCTTGTGCCTATCTCCAGCATTGGACATAACTCACAAGTCAGTTTTTTCATCTAACACTTCATATATTGTTTGTGCACCGAAATGCTGCACAGGCAAACATGTTTTGAGCACAGATCTATAAATATCAAATTACAACCTAAATTTGGGTAAGTGGTTTGTGAACAGGTGTTTTTGTGAATCACCATGCCTTTTCTGCATCAACACAACAATAAATGTCACTCCCATCTCTTTTATGTAATTCCATGATTCCATGATTTGTTCTGAAAATGTGAAATGTAATAAAGTTTGGAAATGAAATAAAATGTTGAAAGTATGTTTTTAATCATTGACGTACTGCATCTTTTTATCTGACTAATTTGTGTTGGCAAACAAAAAGAGCCTGTTGCGAGCGTGAAGTTATGTGTTTTCCACCACTGACTGACTTACTGATTTATTAGCTAAATGCCACATATGGCAAACCTGTCACTCTGTGAGCTGTGCTTCACAGTAGGCAATCTTCCAGAATTTGAAATACAAACCATGTGCTGACACATTTTCTTCTGTGGTATACCAGACACATGAAAGGCAGGTTTTCAACTCTTTCATCACCTAAAGTGATGATTATATCATACGAAAACTACTAATATGACCACAATGTGAGCTTAAATGTACAGAAAAATACACGGATACACTTACCTTGTCATTTTGAGTTAAAAGATCAGTAAAGATATGGTTAGATTAGATCCCCTTCATTTAGTTTTGCTTTACGCTGAACACAAACAAGAGAGTGCCAAAATGGGACTGAGAACTACACCCAACAACCCAACAGTGGACGGTGACGAGTTGGAAAAATTCAATGACTAACTTTTTTGGAAGCAACGTCATCTCAGAACCAATGCCAATCACCTAAAATAATAAGAATAATAGGAATAGCTCGATAAAGTGTTAAAGAACATATCAAAAGTACTAAGGCTACATTCATGTTGCAGCCTAAAGGCCTCTACACACAGATCCCAATTGAGATTTGCATGATTCTTCAGATGCTTCTCAGCAGGGTGCTCATGGTCTGCGTCAAAGAAATATTGATGCAATGACACTCCCTCCCTAAAGGTGGTACAGGAGATGCACTCTGTGCCAAATGGGGAAACAGCAAGAAGAAGACGATGACAAAAGATTTCAAAGAAGACATACAAAAAAGTAATGGATGTCGAGCGGTTTATTCTTTTGGTGGTTGATCACCGGGATCACCGTTTGACAAATTTGCGGAGAGGATTTGTAGTGAGCCATTTCTTTCCTGTACAAAGTCGTTTTGAAAATATGGGATGAGTGTCACAGAGCGGCTGGTTTTTGTCCTACTCACATCATCAAAAATCCAGCTTTCATTGGTCATTGCGAAAACAACTCCGATATAGCACTCCAAAAAATTTTTTCACAGCACTCATTTGGTCCGATGTGTGATGTCGCGTTGGCGCTAATGGTTTATTATCGAGGCACGTCATTGCACAAAACTTTGTAACGAAAATTCCGGTCGATGTGTAAAGGCCTTCAATCCAATTTATTATATATATTTTACTGTTGTTTGTTTGTGTGTTGTTCTGTGTCTTGGGTCACTTTAATTTTGATTTAAATTGCTTCTGAGTTTATTTGGTTATGTTGTATCTTCAGTAGGTGTGCGATTGCGGTCACCTGGGACTTCCCTCCTGATTGGAGTGCATCACTACTGATTGGTGCAGGACAGAGTGCCACGGGTTCAAAAGAGGCGGAGTTTCTTCGATCAGAGAGCTCTGTCTTGTTGTCACAGCGGTCGGTGCAGAGCTCAGGGTTCCAGCTCCGTCAGCAACACACCTTCGTTAATGTTTAGTTGAATTTCTTTGCGTAAGATCTGAGTTTTCTTAATAGTCTTTCTTTAATTTTGTATGAGTTATTGTTTGGCTAATGTGGTGGTAGACCTAAGTTTATTTTGAACTATTGTATTTTTTGTTAGGAAGTTTAGGGAATTTGTGTTGTGTTTTACATTAATTGTCCTTTAGGGAATTTAGGGGGTTGGTTTATTTTTGTAGTGGGTTTTGTTTGTTATTTTGGCCTTTCTCCACCTAAGCCACTTTCTCTCTTAAATGTTTGTCTGTTCTTTAAAAATAAAATTGTAACTTTTTTTACTGATTCTATTGTGTTTGCTGTTTTGTTGACGGGTGTTGGAACTCTCACCTACACTCTCCTCCCCTTTAAAAATGATTCGTAACAGTGTGTGTGCGCGTGTGTGGTTTCTATGCCCACATCCCACCACTGAGAATATTTAGGCCATTTTGCCCACTTTGAGCCTCATTTCATGCTTCGTCCATCTTATTTACTGTCAGTGGTGTTAAACAAGAAAACAACTCTGACTCTGCAATTGATTATCACTGCTGTGTACCAGAGTTGCTTTGTTCCTCACAGGAAGTCCACCTCTCCTTATAAATACAGTGCATTTTAAATTACAGGGGTGACACTCTTCCATATCATGAGTAGCCACTGTTTCTTTTCTGGAGTTTTTTTGGATCTTTTGTTTGTTCCAGTGTTGAGTTAATGTGTTTTGATATAATAAATTATAGATTTGTATTTTGGTGTCTCATAATTTGTTTGGCCAGCCTGCACCACTGAGAGTTCTCTGCCCCCCACAGGGTGGCACAGTAGAATTACTGTGCAACTGTTGAGATTTCTCCTGATTCACGTGAGTTCCTGCTGGTTACAGGTGTTTAATTTAATGCCTGAACCTTCTCTGTGACAGGAAGTGTTTGTTCTTTTTTAAAGTTGTTATGGACATCTTTAATATTGTTAGGGGTTAAATTATTAGATTACTACATAATCAGTCCAGTAATAACTGCTAAAAATCTTTAAAAATCCATGTTAACCTTTGCTAGATGTACTTAGAGCCAACGCAGAGAAAGCGCACTGTTTATGAGGTGCACTGAACAGTTGGGCAGTTTTCTGGAGTCAAAATATCAGGTGTGAGACCGATCCCCGTGCAACATTGACTCTCTACACCAGATAGACATCCATCATTAAACCAGACAGATTTATATAAAGATAACAAGAGCCAGATCAGTTTAAACTTAAACTTGCCAACAGATGAGACGGGTATACTAGCTTTGCTGTCATCATGTAATCTGGTTGCTCACATTGCTGTCACATTACTTTCTCTGTAGCTGGATATTAAAGTTCTTTCTGAACATTTGCAAGTGTCCCAAAATATATTACCCCAGACTTTAGCATCCACATGTGGAATGCAACTTTCCATCTCATCCAATCAAAAGATTACCTGAATGTTACCTCAAAAGTTCTATAGTTTAAGTTTCAAGTCCTACATGAAGCTAGAAACAGTTATTGTCATACAGTAGTTGCACTATGTCTTTCATTGGTTTTGTGTAAAGCCATTGTTTGCAATACCAATCACTGGTTTCCACCAAAGATGATTCTGGGATTCTCTGATTTTTAGGGGCTCAGCCCCTGGTGATCCAGACTTTTACTGGTTATAACTGACTTTTTAGAATGTTGTTGAATAGCACACATTTTTGGCATTTAAAAAACCTCGCTGAAACTGTTTCTCTGAGGAATCAGTAAGGAGTAGAGATGTAACGGTATCAAACTAAACGGTACAATAATACCTCGGTATGAAGGGCACGTACGGTATTTATTGATTAATTTACAGGACAAACAAAACTAATAAAGAGACTTCAAAAAGTGGCAGAAGTGTTTATTATAAAGTTTAAATGAACACTGTATATATCAATGGGATACAAATTAGCCATCTTTATGTAAACTTTGAAACAGTAACTTAAACTAAAATTTTGTGTTCTTGAAAACTCAGAAAAAAATACAATCGCAGCCCAATTATTGCAGCATGTGCTGAATGAGTATTTGAGAATAACAAACTCACTTGTTCAGAAAGAGACAGTTTTTTTAAAGGAAAATTAGCATATCAACATTATCTGGTAAAAGTTGGGATCTCGGGGCATTGGCAATGTCCCTGGCAACAGAAAAAACCCAGGTTGCTGGGACAGAGAGATATGACTTGGCCGATGTTGACAGCAGTGGGTAACGTTGTGAATTGTCTTTCCACCACTCGAGAGGACAAGCCGTGAGTGAGATAGTGGCCTCTTTAAGGTACATGTCAATGGCAGTGCCTGCATACCGTATTTTCTTTTTTTTTTAGGTTACCTTATCTCCTTTCTCGTTTATTTTCAGAGAGAAACTGAAATGCTTTTTGTGATAGAAATACAGACATTCAGATACAGGAAACCCCCTCCGCTCTTCATTTGGAGCCTTTCCATTGCATTCAGGAGTGCGCAGGCGTACAGAGGCCCAAGGTCAGGCTGACCTGGGATCACGAGACTCACTCACCCCCTCCTCTCCTGAATGCTGAAGTCAGCATCTTCTTACAAAAAGCACATGATGTCCCACGTCCCTTTTCTTGTAAAAACTTCGTTAACACCCACTGATCTGAACTGAAAAACCCCGAACAAACTGCCAATAAATTCGTAACTGGTTGATGCATGATCCCCGTGTCGTGTTTCTTTCCTTGTCACCTCTGGGGCCCCGGAAAACTTTGTCTCGAGACAGAAAGGAACAAAGTCCTTCCATCACACTTTTATACATCCGATTTAAAACCCACTTTAGGTTCAACCATTCCCATTTATTTTCCTTCGTCGCAAGTAGCAGCACTTGCCATTTCTGCATTACTGAATCTGTAGCGACAACAGAGCGCAAAGGATGATGGCCACACCTAAGCTGAGACATGGAGTTTCCGCTACCTCCCGTTCGCCCCATTGGCCCAGATGTGGTTGAACTAGAGCCCGATGTAATGTAGTAAGAAATGCTGAAATCGGGTGTCGGCACACTGCAAGAATGCGGTTTATTCTTCAATGCCTCGAGCGTGAGGTTTGTGTAAGTAGGGCTAGCTACGCTATTCTTTGAGGCACATCAATGTCCCAAAGCAGGGTGCAAAGTCACAGTCCTCCAAGAGTTAATCCTTTTTGCAAAATCACACTGCATGATAGGGGTCAAGCCACCATGAAGAGTTGTCCCTGATTTGCATTAGACGAGGAAACCCATGTTCAACTCGGTGCTGCCAAACCCAGAGAGAGAGCCATTTGGTCTCTTATTACACTTGCACTGAAATGTTGTGACAGTGAGTGTGTAGGGAGGTCATTATCCATGGAGAGCTGGATGGATGCATTGCGGAGCTAACAGCATCTTCTCTAGGAGGCCTTTCTCAGAGAGGTTTCTTGGTGGATCATCTCATCAATTAATGAGGGCCTTTAGTGTAAGTCTAAACCAGGGGCTGGCAGAAGATGAGTTGTTGGCGTTGAGAGTGGGTTCTACCACAGAGCTATTACATATATACATCTATATTCTATGGGAGGGACCTTGCCCAAACAACGGCCTGCCGTAGAGTCACAAACCACTCATCGAAAAGACAGGAGACAGCATCAGTGTGTGGGGGGATCTCCAATCTGACCTCCTCAGTATCTTGGGAAAGCTTAACAATCACTTTCCCGTCAAGTGAGTTATAGATCTCCATTCCACTGGGAACGTGTTTTATCTACACACATCATCTCACTACACCAGACTGGAAACATACTGAGAGAAGGGAGATTGCAAGGGATCACCTGACATCTGTGCTTTCACTTGATCTAAACAGACAACTCTGTGAACCCACTTCCTGTTGTATTCCAGTGCTGCTGTTAGTCTGTGTTAAATGTGTTGAAAACTTGTTATTTCAATTATGGTTCTAGGATTTTGTAACACAATTATCAAACGTAGATTTGCATTATTGGCCAAAATGTCAGCCATAACCATGTCAGCAAGAGTGATTTAGTGTTTTTCTTTTTTAGAAAATTGATGAGCCGCACAGAAACAACATTACAACCTTCAGGCAACTGATATGTATCAGTGTGAGTCCTGGAGTGGAGCCTCCTGCTGGGTTTGACTCATTCAAACATGACTCCAGCATGACTCTGGAATGGCATCCCAGACGGAGACAGTTCAGGATGTGAGATTCTTGTGCAGTCAAAGAAGGAAGCAACTGCTTTGCGTCTTGTGACAAGCTTATTGTGTCATGTTGTGTGTTCAAATGGACACGTTAAAACAGCTGTGATTCAGCACGAACGCAGATTGTACAGGATGTGCACGTCGTCACTGTCAAAAAACTCTGAAAAAAAGTGAATCAAAGCGAGTAAGTTAATGAAATGTTGATCATATCGTATTTAATGGGTATAATTATTGACACAGGCCGGATCCTGAAGAACAGTAATAAAGATTAGTTATGTTTTGTTTCATTTAAGCTGATGATACTGTAATGGAAGGTTTTCTGTTGTAATGGAAGTTCTGAGATCTCAGGGTGACAAGGAAAGAGACACAACACCCAGTTCATGCTTCATCCCTGTCACGTTTATTGTCAGTTTCTTCAGGGTATTTATACATTACAGGTCTGGGGGTGTGAACAAAGGTCTACTTTTACAAAGGGGAAATATCCGCAAAAATGCTGAATCAAGAATCAGAGGGGTGGGGGTGAGCAAGTCTCTTACCCTCAGGTCAGCCTGACCTTGGGCCTGTACACTCTTAAATGCAATGGAAAAGACTGAAATGAAGAGACTACGGGGTTTTCTGTATCTGAATGTTTGTCATAATTCTGAGATTTCTATCACAATACCCTGCTAATCCACACGGAAATAACCTATCGAAACATATATGTTTTAGTATGGGTTTTCAAATACATGACAAATATAATAAACACCCCATATAATATGCATAGTTGTTAAGGTTCCTATGGTGTAGCAGGCAGAAATTCAGCCCCACGGAGACCTTTGAGTGGCAAGTCTTAGCTTTTGGTACAGTTTGTAGTCCATGTTGTGCAAAAAAATATGCCCAAGATCTCCAAGAACGTAATGCAGATGTAGTCCAATCAGTTCTGCACTTATTTTATGTTGACAACTGCTTACAGGGCTTTTCTAATAATCACAGGACAAACTGTGTTCCATATTGCAGACTGGCAGATTTGAAATTACACAATGGGGAAGCAACAAACCGGACGTTATCCAGCATCTTCCACCAGTGGTTATACTAAATAATGGGCGCACCATATAAATAATTATATGTCACTCGGTGGCTTCCTGTAGATGGTGGTGAGTTGGATAGGTGAGTGCGGCTCACTCTCCGGGGTGCCATCACCCCACTTAATACAGTGGCGCGTGGGTTTTCGGACCAGAGGTTTGGTATCTCGCTGAGCTGGTGTATCCGCTCCGGGCTCCAAGCCAACTGGATCCTTGTGCCCCATCATCAACTCTCTGTCGGAATATGAGTGGTCCAGCGCCCAGGTTACATTTCTCATTTTCTTTTTTGGATGCGTTCAGAAACACCCATATAGTAATTATTTTCAATTGTTAGAATCCCGAAAATGGGAGGATTTTACAGTGACATTTTTGTGCTATTGCATTCTGAACGTAGCTTTTATGACAAAAAAAACCCCCAAAAAAACGCATTTTTAATATTCATTCCTCGTTTTCTCTTTTTGCATGAGTTATTTTAATAGAATTTAGACCATAATATGGTCTTCTTTGGTTACATTCTCAGCATTCTTTCTCCTCCAAAAGTGACGTGTTTGGTTTTTACCCACATGTTCTACTGTGGCTTCCTTTGACCATATGACACTCTAGCAGTCTTAAATGCTCGCTAGCAAAAATCAGATGTGTAGACATGAGCCGAGGAACACTTCGGACACAGCAGGATTTGAGCCATTGCCAGCACGGGATGTTACTGATGGTAGTCTTTGTTACTTTGGTTCAGGGAAGGTTTGTCATTTCCTTTGGCCAAAATCCACCCGTGAGGCTGTTTGACAAGCAACCAAACCCATGTCTTTTTGGACTCATCGGACTGACCGATGTCCAACAGATGAGCCGGAGAACAAAGTTTCAGAGGAGAGATAAAATAAAGATAACAAGAACAAAATGAATTAGTGGAGAACAACAATGGTAAATCAGTGGGAATGGAAGATCTTTGCAGACTGTACAGCTGTTATTGAACTATTGCACTCAATAAATGAACGACAAATAGAATGCAGCAATAAATGGAATGAAATTTTATGCTGGAATTAAGTTTTGTCACATTAACGATGTGCTGATATTGGCTTTACTATCAGATACTTTAAGCGATCTTCCAAAATCAACTAGAGGGTTAGAGTTAATTGGATCAGTCAGGAATTATACATCTTCCAAATCCAGTCTGCTAACAGGTCGAACATCTCCTAGACTCCAGAAGCCTTAAACAAACACCTGGACATATTTTAAAGAGGGTCCACTGCTGGCAAGAACATCCCTCCATTCTCCCTCACTGCCAAAACTGCTCAGATCTATGCCATACCTCTGGAAAACTCTGTTTCTTTTAAACAATGTTGGCTTTTTTTCTGTATGATATTAACATTTGTAAATAAAAGTAGAATTGCACTGACGGTGCCTCCATCTTCCATTCTGGCTGTGACATTTACCTCGATTTATATATTTTTTGATCTTCCATAGTGTATTTTAAAATCAAATAGTCAAATCAGAAATACTTTAGAGTTTATGTAAGTTTATGGATTAAGCTTGGTGACAGCCTTTTCTCGGTCCATGATCTCTTGGCCTTCTGCTTCACCTGCCCCCTTTTGATCTCCCATCAGAGGGAAAACTGGTACCTGGTCAATCCAATCAGATCATTCTAGGCTAATTTGTGTTAATTTTAGATACTTCCCCAAAAACCGCTATAAATTCTAGCGGGGTGGTAACACTCTCCTCCAAATGCCCCAAAACACAGAGCAAAAAATGCATAGTAAACATTCTAGGCCTTGTTCTAGGACAATTGAATAAAATTATGCAATAATTATTTTCACCCACAAGAGTTGAAGTATACCAAAAAAGAAAAACACAGGCCTCTCTCGCCTTTTTCACACGTTATATAAATTGGACATTTTAATATATTCAAAATATGTACATTTTTATCCATTTTGATCAAACGCCTGTGGTACGTCGAAGTAACCCTCACACGTAAAATCAGACGCCTGTCCCCCTCTCCTGGTATAAACATGTCCCCCTCTCCTGGTATAAACATGTCCCCCTCTCCTGGTATAAACATGTCCCCCTCTCCTGGTATTCCGTGGCACTATCCACACGCCAGAGGATGACGCGTGACTTTTTGAGATCTAAAGTTGGGCGAATTCAAATTGGAGCGCAATTTTTTGTTGTACAAAATAGCGAGCAATACAATCGAATTTGTATTTAACAGGTTTTCATTAGGGACAGTAGTAAAAGATATTCTTTAAATGGGTTGTAAGAAGCAAGGAGCAGATGGAGGAGATTAGAAAATTCTGTGGTCAGAATGAAGCTAAACGTCACACACGCAACATAAAATATGAAGTCAATGTGACCAATGCAAACAAAATGAAACTATAGAGCAAGGTTTAATTCAATGTAAATGAAAGACAAAAAAGGAATAAAGAGATAGAAGAGGCATTCATCTTCATACCCGCTTCATACCCCCTTTCGGGTCACGGGGGTCTGCTAACTTCGGGCGAGAGGCATGGGGTACACCCTGGACAGGTCCCAGTCCACTCCAGAGAAATAGAACAATTCAAATAAACCCTAATACACTAGAAAGTATATGGAGCAATGTAAAAACTTAAATAGTGATAGAAAAAATTTCTTACCATAAAAATGAAACATAAAGAATCACTTAAAAGTGCCATAGTAAGCACAAAATCAACTTTCTTTTAGGGTTCCCTCATCAAAAACATGTTTTAAGTTTGCTGCAAGGCATACTTGAATAACCCCATTCCCTGAGGGACGGAATGTAGAAGTATGTCGGACAACCGACTGATGGGAACGATTCCTGGGAGATTGACTCATGCACATGGCCCGGGACTACCCTGTATCTTGAATTCTAGGCAGGACTTGTCGACGGACATCACATGGAAATCTTCGATCTTTTGAGAGAGAATAGTGCCAGCAGATTTCTAACTGATTTGCCTTTGACCCAGAGGTGAAAGGAGGAAATTGCAGCAGCATAGACCTTGATGGACAATGGGGACAGTCAATGATTGAACCCAAGACACTGATGGGGCATGTCCTAGGGTCTTCCTGGTTGGATGCAATAATTTAGTGAACTGACGCCAGTTCCCTGAGTAGCTTACCACTTACTACTGAGATAGGTACAGACCTCTGCGCCCTTCACGTATGGCATATCCAGCTGCTAGTGCTTGCATTGAAGCTTCCCACTCCAAGAAGACAGTGAAGAAGAGCACACTCTACGGGAGATAGCAAGCAATGTTTGGGTGGGTTCCTAGCGGATGTAGAAGAGGTCGCCTAGACCTTTTGACTGCTTTCTGATCGTGGAGACCTTGGACACAGTCATCCACGGCTATGCCTTAAGGCCACCTGGGAACAAAGATGGGACCAGAAACGTGTACAGTCCCCAGAAAGCATCTTTGCCTGGTCTAAACACAGGTGACATTCTTGGACCACTAAGTGGACTTTGTGCGGCCATTGTTCATAGCCGCCGAATTTTAACCCAAAGGGCAAAGTCAGTAGCCGTAAGTCTTTAAGAGATTGTTTGTTGCCACCATCTTGGTGCACGTCATGGAGGACCTTGGACTGATAGACCTGTAGAGGAAACTCTGAATTCGAAGAATGCAAAGATTATGAAACCGGAACTCTTTAAATATTAGTTTAATACCCATGATGTACAGAATTACATGCAGATAGCACAGAGGCATCTGTGTTTCTGCACACTCAGTGCTCAAAATTCATTTTAAAAATGCACAAATGTTTCATGTGGACAGTGTTTTTTAAACAATCATAGTTTTATACACAGTGTTGAAAAAAGAGTGTTTGTGTGGACATTGTTGTGCTAACATCTACAAGTAAAAGAGAAATCTCCTTTGAAATGATCATACCACCACTGACTGATGAATTTCTATGAATGCACTCAATTACAAACCCGGCGCCCTACAAAAGAAAAAACTGAAACTGCCCCGATCTTTAATTAAAAACTCCATTGATACAAGCAAGCATCAAAACAAAGACAACACTGTAAACTCTCATTTAACTGAAATACACCCACCACTGTCAAACTCATTGGAGACCACCAGAAGAAAACATCCATCAACACAAATCCTGAAACCATTAAAATGCAAGAATTCAGAATTTGGCAAGATTACATTTTTATACATGCGTATTAAAAAGAAGGCATGTGATATGAACAAGATGTGTGAATCATTTCTAAACTAGCTTCCTCTAAAACATCACAGAAAGCTTCACATCTGTAAAAAAAAAAAAGAGTAGTAGTGCGAACTAGTGTTTTACTTAAATATTGAAGCAGCTTATTATTGAGTTTATTTACATTTTTATTTGATTTCAAACATTGAAAGAAATGGAAACTGGATTTATAAACATGTCATCGCCATTAGATATAACATAGGTTCATATTTTACTTTGACACATATTGATCACATATAATATTCTATTAATAAGTTCTGACTGAAATACAGAGTTAAACAGTATGTGCTACAGACAGAAAGAGTTCACCGCTCAAAATAACACTGCAGCGGATCAGGTTTGCACAAGTACCAAGCTCTTGTCGGAGGAGCGAAGAATGTTAAACACATATTAGATCAGTAGCAACACACTCATTCTGACAATGCTAACGGGATTTGGCATCATCTACGTCATGGCACAGAAATGGCACAACAAAGGTTAGGGTCCACCTCTAAACCAACACATCACCAGGGCTGAATCTTTGCATATTCACTGACTTTTTAACTAATAACTGATGTGCAAATATTTAGCAATCGCAGATCACTTTTCTTTTTATTAAGAAATATTTCAAATATCTGCCAATATTTTTCACATTTCTACTGTTGCTGCATTTGTCACATGTACGCAATCAAAAACTGAAAAATACATACAACATCCATATCTTCCCATCTTTTGTTTTAAAAATAATTAATACAATGAATTTGTTTTTATTTGTTTAACATCTCTTCTTTTAGGAGAACCACTGCAGTGTGAAACTAAAAGTTCTAGAATACCAAGAACCATGGAGCGGCCCTCGGGTGTTGGGCAGATCATCAAAGCGCCAGTAAACCCGAGCATGTTGGGAACAGTTGTGCTTGTGCTCAATGTATGAGGCGCTTCAGCATGGCGGGGCGAGTGAAGGGCCAGCAGTACTCGTTGGGGACGGGTCCGTTGACATTGCACTCAAAAAAAGAGAACATGGGGAACCAGATGCGAGCCCGCCGGCTCTGCTGGTAGGCGCGAGTGTTTGCCAGTGTGTGGTAGTACAGGAAGAGACGGGTGGTGATGTAGAAGGCGATGAAGACATCAATGCTGTAGTGCTCATGAGCTGCCAAGATGAAGAAGATGCCGAAGAGGTTCAGCACCCAGGAGAGCGTGTGGATGAAGTTCCAGCTGCGTGGTGTGTCTGCGCAAACACATCAGAAGACAGTATGTGCTATACATACGTGCTTATACATGAAGGGTTTTCTTTTGTAAACATGTTTCCTGTAGCACAAAAGTGGATCAAGGGAAAAAAAAAACGTTCATAAAGCACCTCAAAGGAGTACAAACATAAAAATTAATATTGAAAGACTTATTTTAAAAAGTGCACATTTATTCCCAAAACGCGATAACTCCAAGGCCCTTGTTTTGTTTTACAAAATGCTACAAATCCATAAAATCACCAGAAATCTTGATTTCTTTTTTTAATTAAACGGCTCAAAACATTGAATCAAGTGGCTGGTTCCAGAAAAGATCTGTAAAACAGATGAGAACCCAGACTCACTGCTCCAAAACATGGAGTTATCTCCTCTCGCCTTCCAGAGACCTTAAGACGTCTCCACTGGATCAACTGAAAAAAACGGCCTGACTCTGTTCCGTCTTCATGGAATGATTATAAAAGGATTCCAAACACTTGACAGCTGGCATTTTCAGCCACATCTTCTTTGTGCTAATTTGCTCTTTTTGCAAAAAAAAAATGGAATGGAACTTATTGCTTAATGTTTGAAAAAAAAAAAAAAAAAGACAAACCAGGACTCCACTCCATTACACGGCAAGTATTGTGTTTTTTGGAAAATTGATCATTGGCTTTTAAAATATGAACACAATACAGTCAATTAAAAAAAAATATTTATTGTGTATTAAAAAACAGAATTCTTCACACGCACGCATGCACACACACACACATGCGCACACAGTGAAACAGAAACCTTCTGAACTATTGCTTCAGTTTGAAACTACAGTGGTACTCCAAGATACGAATGCTTCGAGTGACGAAATGTTCGAGATACGAAAGGTCTCGCGGGAGATTTTTTGCTTCGAGATATGAAGAAAAATTCTAGATACGAACATTTACAAGGTGTTCTGCTGTATTTTTTGCTTGTTTGTATGACGTCGCGTAGTGCTTCCAGGTTCTTGCGCTCCTATCTCCCTGTGCAAAAAGGGTCTGATGCACTTCAAAACACTTAAACACAATGAAACATTATGTATAGATTACTAATAATGGGCTATAACAAAAGTTAGAGTCAAGGCGTCATAAAAGAAATAACGTTTATAACGTGGAAAGTGCTGTTCTTTAGCACAACTTAGAGAAACCCCCAGTGACACGTTCTCAGAAGCGTCTCTCCATCTGTCTGCGATTGTGCTTGAAACCGTGTTTGTGTCAGTAATTCGTGAAATATCTCTTTCATACGTGGTGCCGTAATGTTTTCTGCATCCGTTTCACCTCCTCCGACACGCTTCAGTCTCAAGGTAAGGTTTCACATTTGTGTACATATTGCGTATTTTGCTTGTGTTTTATTCTGTTTTATTATCATTTATTACATTAACAAAGTGTAGATTTAAGGATTGAAGAAACGTTACTTGATTTTACTCTGGTTTTCCATTTTTCATCTACTTGTACTGTTCTTTCTGAGAGCCGTTGCACGGATTAGGCGTTTTACATGGAAAACTCTCTTCGAGATACGAAATGTTCGAGACACGAACGTCACCTGGAACGGATTAGTTTCATATCTCGGGGTACCACTGTATATGTAGAACCTTTAATAGAACCTGCTGAAGTGATTATTCGCTAACGTGGAGTGTGTGCATTGGTGTTAACTTACACTCAGTGACAAAAAAGTTGAGCATGGTGAGGACGACAGTGTGTCCGCTAAACATATAATCCCCGCAGGTATGGACTCCAGTGAGTGTCATCCCAAACCCGCTCCAGATGGCTACCGCCCGCTGCAGCTTCGCCCACATATCACCGTAGATCTGCCACAGAGAGTTCCACATGAACCGCATCAATCTCTCTTTCTGAGACCCTTGCAAACAACTCCCCAGAGAAAGAGGAAACATTTCAATATTGACAAATTATAAAAGCATCTTTTCCTCCGTTAAATGTTTACAGCCTCTATTTCAAGGTGCCAGACTCTACTAAACACTTTATCCTTAGATTCAACAATCAGCTAATGAACACAACACCACACAAAGAGAAACAACACTTGTTTATTGACTAAAAACACAGAAAAATAAGAAACTTGGGGATGCATGTGGCAAATCAGTCGTCCTAGAACCAGGACGAATGGGTGGCTGGGCGCTTCCTTAGAGATAGGGTGAGAAGTTCCATCACCCAGGAGGAGCTCAGAGTAGAGCCACTGATCCTCCACATCGAGAGGAGTCAGCTGAGGTGGCTCAGGCATCTGTTCCGGATGCCTCCTCCAAGCATGTACCACTGGGAGGAGGCCCAGGGGAAGACCCAGGAAACACTGGAAGGACTATGTCTCCCAGCTGGTCTGGGAACACCTCGGGGTCCCTCCCGAGGAGCTGGAAGAAGTGTCTGTGGAGAGTGAAGTCTGAGCATCCCTGTTTAGACTGCTGCCCTAGCGACCCGGCCATGGATAAGCAGGAGAAGGTGGATGGATGGATGTGACTGGTGTGGTGTGTTTGGTGATGGGCAGGAGACCGTATGCGCAAAATGGCAACCCACAAGTGTGTGATTATGGAATGAATGAATAATGCTCTGAAAATTCTGAAAGCGTCTGTTTATTGTTTAGTAATAATAATAATAATAAACACACGTCTGTGTTCTGTCAAATGTCAAGTACAATATCTTTCAGAATTATGCGATTAGATGACCATCACTGGACATCTGCTCTGAGCTGATTACTTCTGTCCCAGACTTCTTCAGTAAATGGATTTAGTGGCAAAAAGATGACCAGCCAGCAGGGCAGCACGGTGGCTCAGTGGATAGCACTGTGGCATTAAAACATGCTCTGTATTTTTGTTTTGGTCGCATTTCCCTTTTCGATTATTTTCTGTTTTATGTTGTGTGTAATTTAAAATTGTATGACGTTCTAGCTTCATTCTGTTTTCATAAGTTTTAAAAACTCCTTCGTCTGCTTCTTAAAACATAATGACATCCACCAATACTTCTTAACATTTAGTTGGCTACGTGTGTTAATGTTTACAATAAAAATACGTTTTACAATTCGCCTATCACTACCAGCATTTAAAGCTTGAATATACTGTTCTTTATAAAAAAAAAAGTGTTACTTAAAAGTTAATGTAAATACAAATTCAAATGGGTTTGTGTTGATTCTAATGGAAAAAAAAAAAGTTAAGCATTGTGGGATATCTGAGGCCACGAAAGATGGTCACGATGCATCCTCGGAATTCAGGGGAAAGTAGGACGCATTTGATGGAACCTTCGAGTTTTGGTGAAATGAGACGGCCTTGGTGAGACAGCCGTTTGCATCGGGAGGATACGCACTTCTGGATTGGGACAACACTTGTTTTTTATTTCCTCTTCTTCTTTTAGAGCTTGGTTTTCTTCCTAGGCTCCACCCACTGTGAGGAAGTTGTGCTCCATCCTCTGGAACCTGGATCACAAAGGCTGGCCTGGACCTTTAAAGCCCAGCAGTCATCAAGTTTGGATCCACCTGTGACTCCATGGGTTGAGATTGTGTTGGCTTGGCTGCTTAGTTAGCTAAAGTTTAATTAGATTGTGTTTCTAGACTTTTGGAATTCTGTTCTGATTTCTAATATTTGAGAAGCTTTGTGTAACTTCCACCTTACCCCTACGCATTAACAGCCATGCGACGTAACATCTGGGGAAGATAAATGGGAAGAGCATAAAAGGAGCACCGGATGCTCCAGTCAGATGAGTTCTTCTCTGATGCTCCGGTAACTCTCTTGCTCATTTTGCTCTCCACAGACTCAGGCGTGTAGTGAACCTCCAAAGAATGAACAGGGCTGAGTAGCCTTGTTGCCAATCCATGACTTCTGCCTACTCAACGGCCTACTAGGAGGACACAACGGACGCTCCGAGGACTCCCCACCAGACGCCACTAGCCAGCACCGGCAGTATCACTCTTGCTCATACTCCACACAATCGTTTGTCAATAAACCCATCCTCCGGTGGACTTTCACTTCAACCGTCTCGCATCCACACCCGTGACAACCGTGACACTATGGAACTCCCCTGCGGGTGAGCTCAACTATAAATCTCATCGTAAAACTTACAGATTTTTCAAACTGCCCTTTCATTGTTTATGTTTTTGTTATATAACGGTCACAACTTTTCAAATATTTTATTGCCCTTTACTGTTTTATTGCTCTTATTTATTGCTGTTTATTTATTTTCTTGATTATTATAATAAGATGAGATTAAGTAGTGTGTTCTACGATCACAGAATGGCCTCTACACACCTTTGTGTTTTTTTTTTTTTAAGGCAGAGGCTGCATGCAGTAAATATTTAGTCTTAATTACACTGCCGCTAATGTAACTATACACACCAGCCGGAAAAAAGAGGGCATTATTTTTCAAGAAATGCACCGAGCTGTTTTTTTGTTTTTCACGGGGTGCGTAAAATGCTGTGATTGGCTCGTTTGGTCACGTGTCTTCAGTCAGGAAAGGCAGCAATAGACGGAGCTCGAGAACAAAATGATGAGCTGTACTCCCAGAGGGGCAGAAGAAGAGACAACAGAGACTCTGGAGGAGCATCCTGTAGTTGCTGAATTTAAACAACACAAGAGATCAACAGCAGAGGATTTCACACGTCATGATTTTAGACAGAATCGCAGAGAACGGTGTCCAAGTTTTCAAACTGCGTCTCACAACCAAACACTCACGAGAAAGATTTGAAAACTGCGAGGTCACGTGTGTCAAGTGTGCGTGAGACCCTCATTATTATGAAAATTGGAACGCACTATTTTAATTAATTTACTGGGTCCAAATAAACCAAAAAGATACCCCCTTTTGAGCCGTTTTTATTGGTGTCTATGCTTTGAATCTCAGCAACTTCTCGTTGCCCTCTGGATGTGGCTGCAGATAATCCCAGATATTGTTTTACACACACTGCACATTTGTTCTTGCCGACACACACACAGATATTTGAGAAGCATCTCGCTAACTCGAAACTCTTTGGTCAATCTGTGCGATTGTCACACATGTGCACGAGCTCCGATCTGGAAGCGATTCTGGGCAAAAACGGGGCTAAAATTGTGCTTCTGAAACCAGCTTCAACAAGAAGTGGTTTGTTTTCCAGAAATCATTCTCTTTCTCCGTAAATGCGCCTCACACAATGTGAATTGCTTCTGCGCCACCGTGTGGCATGAAGTGAATTGCCGCTTATATTACTTGCTTAAAGGCTGAGGAAAGAGGAAAGAGGTGCAGAACAAATCCTTAAATCATTTGTTGTTCACCAAACTTGGTGTTAGTTATGAGTGACGAGGAAGATCCTGACCTTCCCTGTGCACTGCAGATGCTGCCCTGGTACGGAGAGCGAGGTCACAAACATGGTGATGCAGCGCAGCATGAACACAGTCCCCATCAGGCTGCACAAGCACCGCAGCAGGATGGATCTGCAGGGAACACACACACACACACACATGAGAAAGTGTGTCAAGTCCCTGTGAAATTCACTGAATCAACCCTCTTTGTGAAGCACACTCTCTTTGAGTAGCTTACCAATGTGATCAAAATATTTTCACTCATTTACACTCCACAGCCCTTTCAAAAGATTATGATCAAATACGAAACATTTGACAGTAAAAAATCAGAAGCGGGAACTGAAGACTGAGTCAGACATTGTAGCCCTTGGAGATCAGAGCAGTATGCGCTTGTTCAGGGGCGATTCTAGCCTATTTGGCGCCCTTGGAGAACATCCCCTATGGAGCCCCCGCCATCTACCACCACACAGCCAAAGCATATTAGAATTTAGAGAGTGTTCCTTTTTAAATTTAACTTGCAACCATAATTTATTTAGAAGCTAATGAGCTTTAATCAAAATATTCAATATACAATTGTGCTAATATAAAAGTTCACTGCACCTCTCGCGAAATAGAATTTAAAGGCAATGTTCAAAATGAAATGTATTTTTCATTTACATTTCCAAAACATGTGCTCCATCACGACAAAATTCAAATGCTTTGAAAATGCATTCCGAGCTGGCCACGCCCACCTGCAGAGAAGCTGCCCCAGCACTGGAGCGCAAACTGATCGAGGTGGTGGGTCACGGGGTAAGTTTGGCAGATAATGAGCTAAGCAACCGTTTGGGACCAAATGGAAGCTTTTCTGAAGCGACTTGTTCTCTCGTGCCAATAATCAAAATGCCCACAATCCCACAAAGCTAGTCTGACCTTGAGTCAATGATTGAGGAAAGGTGGGTGTGGTCAGCTCAGAATGCCTTTTAAAGCTGCATTGAATAATACTTCATATAACCCACGGCGTCATGGTGGAACCGTGAGTCTTCTGTTTGTTTAAATCAAAAGCATTTGAATCATCATTTTCAACCATTTCTTCTTGGACGTTACACAATATTAAATGAATTTGTGTTATAGAGTTGAATTTCGCTACGTAAAGGCATTAGAATAGTATGCAATTTACATATTAAGATTATCATTGTTAGTGGGAAATGCAAATTATTTAACTTCATTTTCAATTTCCTTTTGCACCAAATGTTGCACGTATTTGGGAAATGTAAATACATTGTAATTTAGAATATTGTCATTTTGCAAAATACATTGCGAACTGAAAAATACTACAGAAAAGCTTCCGTACGATAGATGGAGGAATCAATCATTGTATATTATCACTCTCTCTCCTGGTTGGTCGCATCAGTGGAGTCCAGCAGCAGACACCCCAAGGCACCACCATAAAGTGGAGGGCGCTTTAGTACCCTGTGTCCTTATTAAAATCCCAAAATGTGCTAGCATGAGGTGTTACTTGGGAGAGCTTTAGCACAAATAAATAAATAAATAAATCCAATGTCTGATAATCCCACTATCACCAGCTACTAAACTGCCTGACTCTAGCGTTATAATATTTTTTCAGACCGACATGACTCAAGGAATTCTGGGAGTATCGCTGAGAATGCCAAGAAATTTTCTATTGTTTTAGCACAGGGTCAAACAGGGCCGGCCTGTCTTATAGGCAGCATAGGCAAATGCTGAGGGGCCGTAAATACAGGGGGCGCATCTCTACATCTTAAAAATATTTGGTATTCCGTCTTCACAAAACACTAAACCCACATTAAGAATACAGCCCTGCAAAGCATATTTAATAGTAATAATAATAATATTAATATGATTTTTATTAATAATAGCCTACACTCCTAAGACGCCCCCTCCTTTGAATAATGGACTTCACCTGCTACTTGGGGGTCTATTTTTATGGAAAGTGCCACAAAGACAGAGGTAATGCTATGGTAGAGATGATGTCAGTGATGTTATTTTGCTGTTGCAGACGACGACTGATAACTTTTATTTTGGAAGTATTTAAATCTAATTTAGGCTATTTATATTGTATTTCTTATGTTAAGTTCATTTGTTTGTATTCGTTTCTAAATCTTTTTGAAAAAAAAAAAACTTTTTAAATAAATATTGTCTAAGGCAAAGCTATTAAGTATCTGTACACAGAAGTGAGATTTACTGCGATGCAAAGGGTAAACTTTGGAAGACTGCAACCCAAACCTCATAGAAACTGATTGCCCACTGTAAAAGGTTTTATCATTTTATTTTGATTATATAATATTAATCTTTGAACTCAAAGAGTCATATAGACTTTGGTTGGAGGAGTCATTTGACCCATCCTCAATCTATGCTTGTAAAATCACCAAAGCCACACACACACGCACACACACACACACACACAAACGCACGCGCACGCACACACACACACACACACACACACACACACACACACACCACTAACCTTTAAAGTGTCTCCTTACATTAATCTATGTGAAAAGAGGTTTATATATGTTACATATGTTAAGCCACACCCACTTCAATGTGACAATGTAGAGAAGTGGCTTTATGTGTATCTGCGCCTGCACTATGTTCATCTCTCAACATTAACTTTTCTTCCCACATTTGGCTCAGTGACTGTTTCCAGAGAAAAGTCAGAAAAGGAGGATGTTCCTTGTAAACAGCAGTTTGTGAGAGAGAAAATGTCTTAAAGTCAGGAGACGGACCACTGGTTGAAGATGAAAGAAAGGCAACAGGAACTCAAACTACATTTTAAAATGTGTAGAGCTGCCAGAGGTCACGTGACATAGAGTTAAAATAACCTCTAAACTTTAAAGTTAGTATAGAACTGAATATTTACATTTTGCGTTCAACTTGAACTGGCATCCAAATAGAGGACACTCCAAGTTTGACGTCTGGCAGCAGTTTGGTTTTTGGGAGAAAAGCTGTGGCTTTCTTTCAGCGCTGTAGCACGTGCACAGTAAAGGAAAACTAGCTGGAGCTCACGCACTGAACGCGATCATGAAAAACACACAGCAATCACCGCTGCGCTATTGAGCAAAGATATGCGAAATGCCTGCCAAACTAGATTCTATCTTATCAACAACAACAAAAAAAAAACACTACTGTACATCTGTTGAAAAGAGTTTGATATGATGATAACAGTAGAATATTTTTTGCCGTGTTAATAACAATACATTTTACTTTTTAATTTTAACGTGTTTATAGTTGTATTACAAAATAAAATAAATGCTTATTTGTCTACATACGACTTGTAGGTGAACGTCTATTTAGATATTTTAACAAGGCAAAACGATCACAGCAGCAGATAAATGCGCTCAGTTATTCCTTCCACTGAGAACCTGTATTTTTCAAGCAAATACATGTCGGGAAAGGCAAAGGGGTTTTGTCTGTCCCTAAAAACTCTTTCCCAGCGAAGTGCTCGTCTATCAATTTAAACAGAAATAATCACAAGATTAAGATTCAGAAAAGGTGAAGTCAGTGTTACCGTCGTTGGTGTGTTACGTCACTTAAACGTCCCTTTTTAGAACCGCTGATTGGACGAATGTATGCATGCGATCTCTAATCCAGAAGAGCAGGCCCCAGGTGTGTTCCGTGTGTGCGCGTACATGGGTAGATAAAACTGAATCTTTAGTTTTAGTTTAGCATTTAGCTGCTAAGAATTTCAGTCTTATGTGCCAGCTTTTAATGTTTGAATGAATCTTTAGTGCCGTTTTACTGCAGTAAGATATAGTTGTAATTTATCGTTCCTGAAATTAAACATTCTATATGTTATTTTAAATAGTTTTTGTTCTTTTTTTTATTTGTTGTGATGCATATCATATTGTGAACCTTGACCTCACGATTCGATACGTATCTCGAAACAGTGTATCGGTACACCCCTAATAAAGTGCATCTGAAAAATACTATTTTTTTATTTATTAACATATTATACATTTTAAGATGCCACCTGTGTTTATGAAGCAGCAGGACTAGCAGCCAAATGGAGCAGAGGATCATGCCGCAGGCTTCAGCCATGGCGAAGGCCCAGGGGATCCTGGGAACACTGAGAGAAAGCAGAACCAGGCAAAAGGTCAGACTGAACAAAGTATAATCCAGCTCATACATGCACCTTGTTTCTCTTTCGAGACTGGTGCTTCATCATCATCATCATCATCATATAGAACAGATAAAATCAGGTAACTTGTTTAGAAAAGTTGTGCTTTTGGGTTTCTAGATTATTATTGATGTGCCATCATTGAAATTTTAAGTACATGGTTAATCTTTATTCACCATAAATGATTAAATCATCCCTTAATACAGTGGTTCTCAAACTTTTTGGGACGCGCCCCCCCCCCCTTAAACCTTTAAAAGAATCTGGGCCACCCCAGATGTAAAGTAATAATTAATTAATAATTATTTTAATGTAAAATAAATGTAACTACTCCTTAATGTTAAATAACTCCTTATTTATAACTTATTCAAGTGACAATTCAGTTACATAGAAACAATTGTATGCTTGTTGTTCTAATATAAATCCTTTTGATTTTTGTCAGCTTATGAAAACCCACATAACTCCATTAATGAAGGATCAAACTGTCCAAGTGAATAAAGAAAAATAGCATTTTTATAATTTACAGACTGAAGACGAGGCATATCGATCATCATCTTTTATGATCAGGCTCAAGAAACAGATCACAGATAAACCATTAGCTCCGCCCATTTCAAATCTTGAAATTTATTTTGCTGTGAGAGATCGGAGGTGTAGCATGAGAAATCACTCAAATGAGAGTCTTAAGTTCAATGTGTGAGAAACGGCAGCTCTGCAGTTTCACTCGTGAGTATGGACGGATGCGGAAACATCGTTGCAGCTACCGTAGCCAAAGGCATTGTGGGAAATGTAGTTTTTTAGACACTTAAAACTTTTAAGCTCTCGCTGGCTCTGTGCAGAAAGATAGGGGCTCGTGTGAGAAATACATACACCCACCTTGTTATAACAGAACTTCTTTGTTTATGCATTAATGAAGATTTACATGGATTTAGCAGATGCTTCGATCTTAAGCGACTTACATTTCCAGCATTTTGTCAGTTATTGCTTTCCCTGGGATTTGAACCCAAAACCTTTAAGTTGTTAGCACAACGCTCTTACTGACAGCCACAGTAAAACTTGAAAAGTAATATTGTGTGAAAGATAAAGCTGTTCATTTCAACTTTAAGCCAAACAATTCCAAGGTAATTAGAATCAAAACTTCCTCTCCCTTTAAAACAATCTCAAAGTGTTGACTCTTCGTTTTGTTATTATGTATGACAAACAGCTGAGAGCCCTCCAATCATTGAGTGGTTTCCAAAACATGTCATAAATATGCATGAAAGTAATGTTCTCATCTGCTTATGCGGCACTTGATACATGCTGACGAAATTAATAATTTGAATAGTTGATGAAGGGCACAGTGTAGGGCTGTGCAACTAATCACAGTAAATGAAATACATTTTTAAAAAGTTATATTTTAAAACATTTTAATTTAAACACATGAAAATTTCTAAATCGCATAAGGCTGCAATTTATTTCTGTTCATTTATTTATATTTTTATTCAGAATATGTGCAGAATTTTAATTAAACCAAACAAGATGACGTAGTGCACCGGGCATTTACAGCTAAGATGAGCAGGTGAAAGCTATTAACCAATCAGAGCTCACCTTGGGCACAAAGAATCTTTGTATTCCTGCCACCAGCTCACCTTCGGAGAGAGTGTTTATTCCGGGGGAAATGTGGCGACATGCCACCGTTTATGCTGAAAACCAGAAATGCTGGATATGCTGGTTTTCCTTGCAAAAAACTTTTAAGAGAGCAAACAGTTTGTTTTGATTTATATTAGTTTTGCCAATCAAAACTGTAGTAATCAATAAGTGCGAAGCACTGTTATCGCCTCCCTCTAGGAAAAATCATTAGAAAGCCAAAGCAAAGATGCTGAGTGTGTAACCAAAACTCTTCAGATGCGAAACTGAAGCTGAAAATAAAACCAACAAAGATTTGAGTGTATTTAAAACCAATGTCGATTTTTAAGGTAATTATTAGATTATTTTTGTTTTCAGGTCGATTTTTTTTTCTTTGTGAATTTCTTTTTGTTCGTTTTAGCTGAAATTAGGTTCGTTATATTGGCATAAAATAAATTCTATACTTTTTGTGCACTGAATGCATTTCAAATGTATGCATGTAGCTTGTTTGAAAAAGCAATATTTTACCGAGCACATCACCACTTTAACTCAAGTACTTGGTTTGTGTACTTTGTCCACCACTGGACTTGGGACTTGACTTGTAAAGTAATGACTCGGTCCCACCTCTGCCCTCGCAAACTATTCTTTCCCAGTTGGGTTAATAGGCTTGGAGTGAGCCAGAGTTTGAAACTCTTCTCTGTGGCTAAAAATCCCTAACAACTTAGTGGGAGTCGTGTTTAAGGTTGTTTTCAACATAGTCTGATCTTCCCCTGGCAGCCTCTTTGTATGGGTAACTCTTGATTAATGACTTCTACTGATTATTCTGATTCAGCTGGGTCTTTAAACTTCTGCAGACCATCTCAAAAGTTTTCAGTTATTATTATCCAGTATTACTAGATCAATTGAGGTAGTAAACTAACACAGATCAAGTGCAAACATGCCCTATTATTAGTCGAAAATGTGAAACTTAAATGCATGACTCACTCAACGAGTGAAGAATCACCTGTCCAGGAAGATATCGGGCAGCGGGGGGTACGTCCTCATGTCTGGCACACGCTCATGCACAATCACCATGACGATGGAGGTAAAGCCAAAGACAAAGATGACATAGACCGAGCTGATTATGGTTTTCCAGTATTCAGGGTCTAGTCTTCGTGGGGATGCCTTGTGCTTGCCATTATTGTACTGGTGAAACTGGTCAACGGACGGAGAGTCCAGCACAGCATCACAGTCCCGTGCTGAATTACCATTACACAACCAGTCCACAGGGTGCCCTGGACAACACAAAAGGAGACCAAACTGAGAAAGCGAAGCCTTCATACATATACCGAAGAGAAAAAAAAAAACATTCAGTTCCACGGTTCCTTAAGCCTAAATATACATAGAAACACATTTTTTTCCAATTCCTCAGGAAATAAACAGAAGTGTGAATGCTGACCGGTGATTCTCTGAGGCGACTGCATGTCAGCAGGGGGGAGGCCAAACTCCTCCATTAGCTCTGCATTCTGCTTCTGTAGCTTTCTCAGTGAAACCATCAGTCTCTTGATGTCTCCTAGCACCTTAATCTCCAGCGGAGGTGAACGCAGGTCAAATTCACTGAGCGTAAGGAGGCTCGTCCCGTCCAGTCTGTGCTTGTTACACAGCAGATCCACATACTCACAGAAACCCTCCTCGCGCAGCCAGCGACCCACATGCTTCGGACCCCAGTGACGAACACTGAGCTGCCCGTGGACCCCTGGCATCTCTGCACCAGGCATTCACCCTCACTGAAACAGTGGAAGCTGGTGAGATTGAGCACAAAAATGAAACATTCAACACAACACCACTGATTGTGTTTGCCATCCCTTTAAAGTTGTGTGACATGGCTAGAGATGTTCACTACGGTCAGTTTAAGCTGAGTTCCGACTACACGATTTTGAGTCAGCAACAGATGAAAACGACAATGACAACTGCCTGGAGCCGCAGGAAAATCGGTGATCGCACAGTGTGAACTAGATTTTCCAGAGAGTGTAGCAGACTTTGGCTGGCTAAACATCTGGAGCTGTCAGAGAAATGTGTTCTAACTTGAGATAACATCAGTGATTACCTGCAGCCAATGAGAGAGCAGCATCCTGTGCATTGGGAAGTTAGGGATGGGTTCCAAAGCACAGACAGCATTAACAACAATGGTTTTGATTCAAAACGGAATTCTTCTCTGTCTATTTGGGCCCAACAAAAAACTAATATGCATTCATACTTTTTCGAAGCCTTTCGAAATCCTGGCTTTGTTGTAAATTGCACCGGTAGGTAGGATGTACAGGATGTTTGCAATCGCTCGGCTTGCTGGCTATTTCTTGGCATTCTGGATTCTCCTGATTGCAGCTTTTCTTCTAGCTTTCCCCCTCGTTCACTATACTGTTAGCGAGACATTTCCACTGCATCTTCAAGAAGAATGACAACACCCCAGAGAAGGAATGTTCACTGCTGTCCACAATGTTCATCTGGACGTCAACTCGACGGACATGCAGAAGGCGATCCCTGACTTCTTGTTACTCTGAAACTTGCCCCATCGCTGGTTATCAACAAGAACGACCTGTGCGTCTGGAATGCTCACTTAATAGCCAAACGGGTCTGTTCATTAAGGATTTGATTCTGGACGATTAAGATGATTTCTTCTCTATTAAAAATAATTTATGAAATATGTTTTGATAAAGTTGGTGGATTGCAGAAAAAGTACAAAAAGTTTTGTATCGTTTGGAACAGGTATCGTATTCAGGGTATCGATATCGATATCGAACATTTAGGAACGATGCCCAGCCCTACTCAAAAGAGTAATTAAAGATAAACACAATGATTAAAGACATATACAATTTTGTTAATATTCTTGGGTAATGGATTACTTTTAAAATCACAGTAAAAAGTAATCTGTAGCATATTTGGAAATATCTTGCACAACAATGACACACAAATACTATTGAACTATTTCAGTCAGATGCTGCAATAATTCCTGTTTCATTCGAGTAGCGTTAGCAACGCCCACCTAATGAATATTCACGAGACCCCATATTCGACAACACCGGCCATGTGAGACACACATTTGGTGGGAACAGAGAATTTGAAGCAATCAGGAAAACATCTAGATGATAACTTACAGCTAACGACTCAATTCTTTTCTGAATGTGATACTGCGTTAACTCACTGGGAAACGTTTCACCTTTTCACCTTTTACATAATTCGCATGAAAAATGATGCCAACAACTTTAAGCATGACCTGTCATTATTAATGCTGGATTTAAAAGTAAAGCTTCCTAAACATTAAAATAAACTTATTCATTTAATAGCAATTACACTGACATAAAATGGTTAAAGATAAGCACGGTTTACAGTCGTTGTTATGGAGCAATCACAGCGACAGAAAACGGATTTCAAATTAAAGAAAGCACTTTGATTTAGCACGTATCGCTCGTTTATTAGGAGGCGAGAGTGTTAGCATGCTAATCGCTAACCTTCTCAAATGACTTACATTGAACATCAGATTCTTCCTTCCGAGCAGTGATAAGTCTCCCAGATGAGTCTCTTTGAAGCATGTGCTATAATCATCACTCCCTGATTCAATTCGATGAGGAAACATCAACTGAGGGCGCCTGAGGATGTTGTCAGTTACGGTGTGCGGCGTGCGCCAGACGCCGCAGCCGATGAGGTCACTTCCGCTTGCGCAGTTTTTTTTTTTTTTTTTTTTTTTTTTTTTTTACGGCGAGTGGTAACCAAGGTATAATGCGCATTACCAGCCACCAATAGTACTGAAAGATTGATCAAAGTTCCTGCCTTCCCATTCAACTACTTTGTTTTTACGTTATTTTTATATCTATGCTGACTATATTCTTCCCTTTAGTTGTGTTTCTTTAAATGTCAGTAGTTTGTCAGAGGTTTGTAGTTTTCTGTTTTCCCCAAGACTTTTTCCAAGTTGAACGTATCTATATTTCCTTTAAGTGCTTCCTGTTTCATTCACCCTGTATTTTGTGACATTTGAATAGTACATACATCACTGATTCCTCCTCTTGACAGTTTCCACCTTTTCCCGTTTGGTGCTTCCCCATTTTCAATCTGGTGAGCCCCATTGCTAAGTCTTGATATAGTCTCCTCCCCTGTGCTTAGCGTTGTTAATCTCAATTTCCGAAAATTGTATGTAATTGCCTTCTTGTATTTCTTGTATATCTTGCATTCTTCTGTTAATTTGTTATTATTGCTTTGAATTTAGTTGGCTTATTTTCTTTTTCCATGATTTTCCAATATTCTGTTTTTGTGCTTTTTTGCTGGTTGGTCTGCTTTATCATTTCCTTTTGTTCCTATGTGTGCTGGGGTCCAAATGTATGTGATATATGATCCAAATACAGTGGTACCCCGAGATACGAAAGTAATGCATTCCAGAGTGACGTTCATATGTCGAACAATTCGTAACTCAAAGCAAGTTTTACATGTAAAACACCTAATCCGTGCAACGGCTCTCAGAAAACCAGAGAAAAATCAAGTAATGTTTCTTCAATCCTTAAATCTACACATTGTTAATGTAATAAATGATAATAAAACACTCGCAAAAATATGTAATATGTACACAAATGTGAAACCTTACCTTGAGAGTGAGATGATGTGTCGGAGGAGGACTAACTTGCGCTACAGAACAGCACTTTCCACGTCATAAACGTTAATTTTTTTACAACACCTTGACTCTAACATTTGTTAAAGTACATTATTGGTAATTTATACATAATGTTTCACTTGATTTAAAACTGATTTAAAGTGTTTTTAGGCGTATCAGCCCCTTAAAGCACACTTTCTTCAAAGGGAGAATGGAGCGCAGCGCGACGTCACACAAACAAGTGAAAAATAGAGCAGAAATGTTTGTTATTGTTCGTATCTCGAATTTTTCTTTGTATCTCGAAGCAAAAAATTTCATATCTCAAAACATGCGTATCTCGGGGTACCACTGCATGTGATCTCCATTTCCATATTTCTGTGCATTGTTTCAAATATTTAATTAATTACATCATGTCTAGGTGCCATGGTGGGTAGCACTGTGGCCTTACAGTTAGAAGGTTGCCGGTGACCTTCCTGGAAGGAGTGTACATGTTCTCCCTGTGCTTGTATGGGTTTCCTCCAGGTACTCCCGTTTCCCCGAAAAAACATGTGGTTAGGTTAATTGAATAATCTAAATTCCCATTAGGTGTGAAATTCACCCCACCCCGTACCTAAAAAAGGGAATAAGTGGGTTTGAGAATATCCAGTCTATTGAATGACTACTCACTAAAAAGAGCTATTTCTGTAACCACACTGCTGGGTTGAAGGATTCTTTTCCCAAGGGTTGATAACTACAAGATAACATGAGAAGTAAGGGGTTAATGATGAGTTCACTCTGTGTTTGGGTCAATTTGACCCAACATTTAATTGCTTTGTCTGAACTTTTTACATCTTCACATTGCTTGAAGCGGGCTGCGTTTTCAGGTAAATTTGTTTGGTTTTCTTTTAGTGGTTGGTGTAAAATAAAACTTGTTTATGTCATAAACCTGTTTGTAACCATTGTTTATGACATTGGGATACCATTATAACACTTGGCTACTTTAGCGCAACTTCGCCAACAGCTAGAAGCTGTTCTGGTTTTCACGAACTTCCTCAAAATGTTTTGTGCTAACTTGTGCCCAGATTACATTTCATTTACAACAAAGTGAACCTTTAGCTAAATTGTTGTTAGCTAATATTAATGTTAATTTCTGAAGGTCTTTTATCCAGACTGAGACTTTAATCCTCAGGAATCCTTTGTTTTCTGAAATACCGTTTGCTACAATTATTAAAATTAAAAATAATAGTAATAATAATAATAAGCCCTGTGATGGACTGGCAAACTGTCCAGGGTGTACCCCTGCCTCTCGCCCAATGTGTGCCGGAGATAGGCACCGGCAGACCCCTGTGACCCCGAAAGGGAATAAGCGGGAAAGAAAATGAATGAATGAATGAATGAATAATAATAATAAAATAAAATAAAATTAAGGTTTGAAATGTTTCAAAAAATAAACATGCTGCATATAAACCCCAAACATGTGAATACATTTTAAATAATTCAATGCATGTCTGTGAGTGGCACATTGGGTATCACTGCAGCCTTTCGGTGAGAAGGTTTCAGGTTCGAGGCCAGTCTGGGCACTTACCGGCATGCATCAGATTAATTGAATTCTCCAAATTCTAGGGTGCCCAAAAAGTGCTAGAGATGGGCACCAGCATAACTTTTGGCCCTGAAAAGGAAGAAGTGGTTTGTGATGTACTGTATGCAGACTGTTCTGTATTTACAGGTGGGGACAAACATGGTGGAACACCTGCACAATTCTGAAAGGGAACACGTTATTCTTACACTGCCTTGAGGATGGTAAAAAAAACAACAAGCCCCAGCTTTGCCCTAATTTGCAGCCAGGCATTTGAAAAGGACTCGTTAATGGCAGCCATCAACTTTATATAAATTACACAAGCAATTGTCACCTGAGAGTTTCTCCAAAATACTATGTATTGCTTAAATCGACACTAATCTCTTAAATCAGGGCTATCAAACTCAGTTCCTGGAGGGCTCAAGCACTGCACAGTTTAGCCCCAACCTCAACTAAACACCTTCAGGCTGTTTGTAAGCTTTAGGTCTGGCTCTCTCTGAGCAGGGTTGGAAAATATTTATGTATTAAAAGCAGTTATTGTGGTTTCATTTGAATATAGGAATATGTGTAATATGTTTTATATTAAAATAAATGATCATTGTTACCAAAACTGTTTGTGGTTTCATTAATAACCAAACAGAAAGGTTATAATTCACACAGCCAAACGTATGAAATGAATTCAACGGTTGCCTTAAAAGTGTAACTCAAAACATGGGTTATGTTTAACCCAGCAAGCAGTTAAAATTAACCCGTGGGTTAGTTAAAAAAAACAACCCAGCTTTTTTGGTTAAATGTAGTAACTCAGCAGTTGTGTTAGTTTAACCCAAGCGCATGTTCTGTACCATAGTTGACCAGCGGTTGGGTTACGGTTGTGTCATTTTTCAACCAAACTTTTTTAGAGTTTATAAATAAATGCATTGCGTTTCAATCTATTTCAATCTAATGGAGCACCTGATTTGCCTCAAAATGAGAAGTCCAAATATATACAGTATCATGTAATCCACAGGTGCAATCAAGGAATCTGTGGTCATCACTGACGTTGTGTTAAGATTGTGCTTTGGAATACTCTATAAAAAGACACAGTATTTCAAGCTGTGAGATAGACAAGATGCGAAAGATAAGATCTTATCAGCAGAGAAGATAAACACAGATATACACTGATTAACAAGTCGTTTCTTCCTCATTCACAACATGCTAGGTTTTGTTTCCTGGTTTGCTAGATGTCCATCAGTACCATTTGCTACTTGACTTTAAAAGAGGTTGTTACACATAAATATGATTGCATATGATTTCTAAAAGCATACAATTATTATTATAATTATTACTAAATAACTAATTAAATCAGTATTATACAAACTCAGAAGCTAAATCAACCTATCTAAAATATTTGTCACAACTGGAGTTGTTTGATGCAGTAGCACGTGGGTTTCCAGACCAGAGGTGTGGGGTCGCGCTATACTGGTGCATCTGCCACTATCCTGTCTCACTGCATCCATGCGCCCTGTCCTCAACTCCTTGTAGGAAAATGTGCGACTCTTCAGCTCCCAGTGGCTCTCGAGGTGTACATCTTCTGCTCCCAGCGGAGAGAAATAGTCCGCATTCTCCTGCACCGAATGATCTGACTCTGACAGGTGATGCACATTTATTCACCACCAGGCGAGCCATGCCGTTCAGCTCGAGAGACAGTAGACTAATGCCATCCGCCGGGAGCAGAGGATGTATGCAGTGAGAACCACCGGGGATTGCCGAAAGGGCCCACGAGGTGCCCACCGGCCGGGTCTACATTGTCACTGTCTGGTCTGTGGAGTCACTGGAGCATGGCTGGATTCCCATCCCCAAGAGGAGTGTGCCGGGCACTTTACCGCTAATTTCAGACGGAGTCGATGACAAGGGCGCATAGATCCAGTGAGCCTGGAGCATGGCGGATGCACCAGCACAGAAGAGATCCCACACCTCTGGTCCGAAAACCCAAGCACCAATGGACTAATTGTGTTTAAGGCACACCGGTGTACCCCTGGCACACTTCCAGGAGCTGTGCTCACCTATACAGCTCTCAACCAAACCTGACAGAGCGCTGAGTGACTCTTTTGAATTATTTTTACAATTTTTTATTAAAAGCCCTGTGTGGCCTTTTATAGCCACCCATTACAATATATTGTATTGAGACATTGACTCCTTGTCGGAATATGAGCAGTCCGGCGCCCAGCCCACTCTTCCAGGGGACTTGAAACCAGCCGAACCCAGTGACTCAGCTGGCCAGGCACCGACCCGGCTGAAGGCACCTCCTGGGCTCCTTTGGCTCCCGGTTGCTCTTGGGGGGACCATCCGCTGCTCCCGGTGGAAAGAAATAGTCCGTTTTATTCCTCCACTCTGAATGGTGTGTCTTTTTTTTCTTTAGAAGAGTCTATTTCTTCTATTGAGATTCCTCCCCGATGCCATGTCTTTATTAAAACGGATCTAATGAAAGCTACTGTTGTATGTTGATTCTTTTGACAAATCACGATAATCGAACGGATGTGATGCTGATGTGGCCACTATTTCTTTTATACGTACATATAAAAATTATACGTATGCATAAAAAATTATGAATAAAGAGTTAATTTTTCTGTTAGGAGTAGCTGCAGAAACTTGAAATGCCACTCACAAACTGGTATGAATTTTCACAAACACACAAAAAACTAGCATGTTGTGAATGAGGAAAAACTAGCTGTTTATCTGGACTGTGATCTGGTCTTCATTTCGCATGACTGACTGACTGGTATTACATCTGTGCCAAAAGGTGGCAACTCTAGAATCATCAGTGTCAATGGCACCCAGAGTTGGCAGGCATGATGATCAGCATGAGGAACAAGAAGAGGCAGATGAGAAGATAAATCAAAGGAAATTTTTGAACATTTAGCAGCAAAAAAGTTACAAAATTTACCACTCAGAATTGTATTTTATGTACAATTTCAGAATTGTATTTTTTGTACAATTTCAGAATTGTGGTGGGATTAAAGACAGAGTTGTACGAAACAATATTATCAAGCATCGCAGCAAAAGCTATTTTCAAGATAATTTATTAGAGCAAATTTAAAGTGATACAAAACAGTAAAAAACAGGGTTTTGAAGGGTTATTATAGCGAAATTTGCAAAATAAAACAGCCAGGCTGTCTAAAGGAAAGGTAAATGGAAAGAAAGTGGAATGCTCCTCGAGCATTTGGAAAACAAGAGGGATACGCAGGGATATCAAATTATGTAATGGTGGAAGAAGTTAAAACAAATATTATAAATGCAAAGGTATGTCCCGTTAAAAATGGCCAATTAAAAATATATGTGATGGCCATTCAGTTACGATTGTCATTGTTGACAAAGACAAAGGCAATCTTTTAGTCAATCTTTTAGTTCTTTCAAACGCTCGGGATGATTCAGCACGTATTACGTCACAAAATGCCAAGTCCAAAAACAGATCCCGTAAACCCAGCGCTTCACTTTGATTATTGTTAACGT
>SRMA01025983.1:118073-140145 GCA_007224835.1 Danionella cerebrum
TTACTTTATTAATCCCTTTGGGAGAACTTTTTGGGAACTAGTACTAATGACACTAAATTTCACTCGCGGTAATTGGGAATAGATACTAACATTATGTGTACTTCAGAGATTCGACAGGATATTAGACAGCCAATAAAAGATTTTTCACGATGTTAGCATTTTAGACGACGTTCGCTTTAGCTTC
Source organism: Danionella cerebrum (assembly GCA_007224835.1). NCBI lineage: Eukaryota > Metazoa > Chordata > Actinopteri > Cypriniformes > Danionidae > Danionella > Danionella cerebrum. The sequence goes on from SRMA01025983.1 coordinate 118,258, forward strand.
CAACATTAAGGTTGAAATAGACTAGGCTACAATATCGTCCTTCCTTCTCTTACCATAGGTAAATGTTCAGATTAAGCAACAATCGCTGCTACCAACGTGCAATCGCTGACCGTGTGTACACCGTGTGTTCACTGCTGTTTACTGCTGCTGCCTCCACACTGTTGTGTTGGTCAAGCTGCTTATGCGGCCGCCTACCACGTCACGCTTGACGCATGCTAATGAGGCATGATCATAACGATAATAATTTTGAAAGCGAACTTCAGTTTAACTCGCTTTCTTGCTGGCTCGTGTTCGCTGCATGTATGCACTTATTTAAAATATATTTTAAACATCAAGATAATAATAATAATAAATAAAATGTCGCCCCAAATTATAGGGGGGCTTTGGGATATTTTAGGGAGGCTGAAGCCCCCCTAAATTAGGGCTAACGACGTCACTGTGTTGGAATAAGAATGATTAATCACCTTTTAATCACAGAGTTTCCTATCACTTCTAACTTTCTCAAGGAGTTCTAACTAGTCACGTGTATCTCTTTAACTCTAATAAACATTATTAACTAGTCCCTGTGGTGGACTGCATCTCGCCCAATGTGCGCTGGAGATATAGGCACCGGCAGACCCCCGTGACCCCAAAAAGTGAATGAGCGGGTTGGAAAATGAATGAATGCTTCATCAGTAAATAATTTTCAAATCACACATACAGTCCACTTTCACGTGCGATAGAATCCAGTGACGAAGGTTGGTGTATAAATTCATGTCTCCACGAGGACCATCGGGGATATGTGCCCATAATCATACATTTTAAAATCACACACTAAATGTTTTCCATTATTTCTCTCAATGATATGTCAATGTGATTTCTGTTGCTTTTTTACAGTGAGGCTTTTCAACTAATTTTTACAGTAGCTGTGTTCTATAACCAAATAAATGGACCCAAACTATAGACTGTAAAGTCAACTTCCAAAGTCAGGCTGCCATTGAGTGGTGTACAAGATATTAATGATAATATTTTATGGTAAAGTGTAGCATCAGAAACTGGGGACAGACAATAAATGCTATTTTTCAGTGTTAATGTGGATTTTATCAATATTTAAAATGTTTAAATAGCTTAAAGTTGTGACAAGAATAGTATGTAGTACACTTTGTTTTATGAAGCAATTTAAATGCCTATTTATAAATAAAAAGTTATTGGGACAGATATGGCACATTTCTTTTGCATTGTTATGTACATCCTTATAAAAGGTTTGTTTATTATATTTATTTACACAAATATCTATACTTTCTTGGAGAAAAAATTATTTTTAGTCATGTCTCCAGTATTTTACATTTATGCATTTAGCAGATGCTTTTATCCAAAGCGACTTACAGTTTTGGAGTAAACATAAGCAGTTTGTTACAAGGTCGGATAAATCATGACACACATAGAAGACGTTTGAGCTGATAAAGAAAATAAATTGAGTGCTTCATGTGTTTTTTTTGTTTGTTTGTATTAGTTAAGTTAGTAAGTGCTCTCAAAAGAGTAGAGTTTTTAGTTGCTTTTTGAAGGTTGAAAGAGACTCAGCTTTCCGGATTGAGACCCTAACCCATCCCCCTCCTAATAAAACTGTGAAATTCCATATAAGCACTCCTGTTTCTTTCAGTTCTATTACTTATATAAAGAAAAAACGAGGGGTTAGTAACAATAAAAACAGCACCCATCTGTTGATTATAAATACTGTATAGTAAAACATGTAAATAAGCTTCTTACGATGGACCAATGCCCATTTGCAATACTTTACTATGTTTGCTACTGGAATCTGTTTTGAAATCAAGTATCATCTTTCAGACAAAAAAATTCTTTAAAATGTAAGTCTACTCCCTCCACATATATAGCGTTCAATACTTCCTTAACGTCCTTTAGATTACAGAGGAGTTAGAAGACTGCTGAGGTAAAAAAAAACCTTGTTATGCAACGGGAGTCAAAATATTGCAAAATACAGCAGAGCATCAAACAATTTATTTGAAAATCTCTGGAACAGAGTTGCTTTGAACCAATGTCTTTTGTGTAAAAGAGAATGTTTACGCATTGTCTTTTGTTTTTTTGCTGGATTATGTTAAATATATGTATTTTTTCATCATTATTTTTGTAATTTAAGGGAACTATTTTAATGTTACATCTCTGACTTCTTCATCATCATCATGAGGCTGTCTTCAGTTTTTCGACAGTTTCTGCTGTTCCTCTCACTTCTGGCACTTGGTAAGGTTTGGATTGAATTTACTATAGATCATAGGCTGTGGTGATGAATTTATGCCTGGGCAATGCTGCCATCTAGAGGAGTCATCTGAGTGCGTTACATTTACGTTACATTAAATTTAAGAAATTTAATGTAACAAAGCGACTTACAATTCGGGAGTAAACATAAGCAGTTTGTTACAAGGTCGGATTAATCAAAGATAGAAGATAGAAAACGTTTGAGCTGGTACAGAATAAATCCAGAGTTTTTTTTTAAGTTTTTATTAGTTAAGTTTATAATTGCTCTCGAAGAAGTAGAGTTTTTAAGTTGCTTTTTAAAGGTTGAAAGATGTAGTGCTCCTAGTGGCTCCTCATAGTGGACAGAACGCACATGCCTCTGTTTATTTGTGCATAGCTAAAGTAAATACTGCAACATTGGTTCAAAAAGGTCTCTCCTGGGTTTATGCAGATTTTCATTCATTTTATCTTTGCTTTAATTCAACAGAATGTTCACCAGCAGCTGCTACTGAAAAGCCAACAATTGGTAAATTATTCACTCTATTCATTTTATAGCTTTAATCAGGACTTCAGAGGTGGCTAAAATTCCCTTTTTATCTTGAGCAGTAAAATGGGTTGCCTGGCCAATTTTTTTAGGACCAGCTGTTTCTTTGAAAAAAGATAATGTCATTCTTATACAACATCTAACATTTGTTTTTAACTTGTACTAAGCACCTAGGCATAATTATGCCATTTTTATTATACTTTTTACTTAATTTGTACTCTTCTTGTATCACAGGCAACAAAAAATGACAATAAATGTACGTTTTACTATCCTAATCTAATTTCATATATTGGTTGATGGGAGTGAGCTAATGGGTGATTGGCTGTACCCCCTGTCACTCCATTTGATAGATGTGCACAGGCCTCAACAAAACAGAAAACAGAGATATTTGTTTTGCTTACATCCCGTTAGCTTCACAGTTCACAGATTTCAATAGTCTATGTCAATAAATTTGTCAGTCTGATTTCAAGAGACTTCTTTAGGAGACAAGCTGAGTTTCTAAAAGAACAATATCATGCAGCAATATACTTCTGACAGGCGATAGATAAAATAGATGGAGGCAGAAAGAGATATTGGAGAGACTGAAGGAGGTAGAGCGGGAGAGGCTGGGGGAATGGAAGGGGAAGGAGGTACAGGTGAGGAGGGTGGAAATGAAGACCAAGCTACAGGAGAATGTAAAGGAGAGACTGGAGGTGATGGAGGAGGAGCAGAGGCTGGAGAATGAATAAATAAATATTTTTTTTAATGAGATGTCATTATAACACAATTACTTAAGTGTTAAAATCAGAGCTTGTACTACTCCCAGATTACATTATGTTTCAACCTCGAGAAAAGAGAGGATCGAAGTTGATTAGCAATGTCAACGGATGTGCGTCCCCATCTGGTCTATGGGGGAGCCTGGTGTTGCTCCGGCTTCACCGATTTCCCCATATGATCCTGTTGACAATCTGCTAACCATCGCAGCATCGGAAGGGGCGCTTTCTTAGGTGTCTTCGGACTCAGAACTGCCACCCTCCGGGGTTGTGGCTAAACCAGTTGTGGCTGGAACCCGTCGGGGACACACCCTCCTCATGTTTTGACACGGGCCTCGACACGGGCGCGCGCTCCGGAGGCCCAGTCAGTGGATGCGGCGGCCACGGCCCCCTATATGCCACAGACTTATGCCCAGGGCTCCGCCTTGGTGATTCCGCCGCTAAGCCCGCACTCGTGCGGCCCAGCCAGGGGTTACATTGGCACATTCATCGCAGGATCACTGTCAGCTTGCCTGGGAGCCTGGCGGAAGCTTCCCGGGGTCAGCCAATGGATCCTCCGGACCATCCGGCTGGGTTATATGATTCAGTTCGTGAAACCTCCCAGGTTTAGAGGCGTTTTAGAGATCCCTGTCCCACGGTCAGGCGCCTCACTGCTCTGAGAGGAGATCGCTGCCCTTCTGAGCAAAGGAGCAGTTGAGCCGGTCCCTCCAGCCGATGCAGAAAGAGGCTTTTACAGCCGTTACTTTCTGGTCCCCAAAAAATTAGGTGGGTTGCGACCAATCCTGGATCTGAGGCGTCTGAATTGGGGCCTGGCCCAGTTCCGTTTCAAGATGCTGACGATTCGCAACCTTCTGCCGTGTGTTCGTCTTGGGGATTGGTTCGCCACCATCGACCTGAAGGACGCATACTTTCACGTGACGATAGAGCGGCATCACAGACCCTTTCTCAGGTTCTGTTTCGAGGGCCAAGCCTATCAGTACTGCGTCCTGCCCTTCGGCCTGTCCCTCTCCCCACGCACCTTCACGAAGGTGACCCGGGCTGCCCTCGCCCCGCTACGCCGGGCAGGCATCCGCGTCCTGGATTACCTGGATGACTGGCTGGTGCTAGCTTCATCCAGAGACCAGTTGATCGCAGACAGGGACAGAGTGCTCTCGCACATCAGCCAACTAGGGTTTCAGGTCAACTGGAAGAGTCGACTGACTCTTTGATCTGTTTGCCTCCCAGGAGAACACCCACTGCCAGCTTTTTTACTCCCTATCCCTGGCTCCTCTCGGGATAGATGCGCTGGCACACAGCTGGCCCAGGAAGAGCCCCAGTGAGCCTTCTTGCACAGGTTCTGTGCAAGTTCAGGGAGGATGAGCTCGAGCTGCTTCTTGTTGCGCCCATGTGGCCCAACAAAGCCTGGTTCCCAGAACTCTCGTCGCTTGTGACAGTCCCTCCCTGACCAGATCCCCCTGAGACCCGATCTTCTCCCTCATGGGAGGGGATTCAGGCACCCGAGACCGGATTTATGGGCCCTACATGTATGGCATATCCGGCCTCGGTATTGAGGACTTTAGAGCATGCGTTAGCCCCCTCTACGAGGTTATGCTACGCTGGCAAATGGGGTCGGTTCGTCGAGTGGTGCTCTTCCCACCGGGAAGATGCTAGGACATGTCCCATCAGAGTCATGCTGACCTTTCTCCAGGAAGGGTTTGATCGGGGGCTGTCCCCTTCGTCCCTGAAGGTCTACGCAGCCGCGATTTCCTTCTTCCACCTCCGGGTTGAAGGGAAATCCGTCGGTAGCCACGATCTGACGTTGAGATTTCTCCAAGGGGCCAGACGGCTACATCCCTCCAGGCCCCCCTCAGTACCCTCTTGGGACCTCTCCATCGCCCTTAGAGGGCTGAGGATGTCCCCTTTCGAGCCGCTTGTCCTCGCAGACCTGCACGCCCTCTCTCTCAAGACGGTGCTTTTGCTGGGTCTGGCCTCGCTCAAGAGGGTTGGAGATCTCCAAGCACTGTCCGCCGACGAAACCTGCCTGGAATTCATCCCTGAGGATTCTCTGGTGCGAATCAGACCCAGGCCCGGGTTCATCCCCAAGGTCCCGTTGGTCCCCTTCCGGGATCAGACGATGATGCTGCAGGCCCTGCCCCGGGAGGAGGCAGACCCAGCCCAGGGTACACTCTGTCCAGTGCGCGCCCTTCGGCTTTACCTGGACAGAACCCGGGAGTTTTGTAACTCCCATCAGCATAAGGGGTACTCTGTGTCGAAGCAGCGCATAGAGCATTGGATTGTGGAGGCTATCCAGCTGGCTTACCAGGTGAGTGGTGTACCCTGCCCTCTAACGAAGCTGAGTGCCCATTCGACCCACGGCATCGCCGCCTCGTGGGCACTGGCCAAGGGGGTCTCACTCGCCGACATATGTCGAGCTGCGGGCTGGTCGACACCCCAAACCTTCATCAAGCACTACTGCCTTGACTTAGGCGCTGTGCCTTCCGCTGTCCTGAGTGGTGGCAGTGACCCGTCGGCACAGTAGGGGGTAATACCCATGGATGCACATCCCCATGGGTCTGTCGAACATCCGCTCCCTCATCACCAACTCCAATACCGACGAGGGCTCTTATCCGAGGCCTAAGCACCACTAGGACCCCCCCCCCCGCCTTAAGGATGTGCTGTGCCTGCAGGTTCCTAGTCCTGCAGGAAGGAACCTTTTATCATGTCTCCAGACTGGTGGATCGGTGAACCCTATCCTCCCACCCACTCTATCTGGCTGATGCGGAGCAGTCAGCTCTACTAGGTTCTGTAATAAGGTTTTGCCGCTGGGCCTGATCCCTACAGAACTCGGGCCGGACTTGCGGACCCCCCCTATCTGGGTGGCCCAATCCGGTTGCCCTGCGTTGAGCTCCTCAACAGACTGCAACGACCCCGTAATAGACTTATGTCCGGGCTAAGGGGCAGAAGGAGCTTCCCGACCAGGCGCCTGACTAATACCTAACCTTCGCAGCTTAGAGTCGGCCTGGTTGGATGGACTTAGTTATGGACCTCAATATCGTCTGCGTCTCCGGCTTCACCGATTTCCCCATATGATCCTGTTGACAATCTGCTATCCATCGCAGCATCGGAAGGGGCGCTTTCTTAGGTGTCTTCGGACTCAGAACTGCCACCCTCCGGGGTTGTGGCTAAACCAGTTGTGGCTGGAACCCGTCCTTTCGTAACCCGCGTTCCCTGAAGGAGGGAACGCAGACGTCCCTTGGCCATGTACTTCAAGTTGCTGATCTGAGGTGCTGTAGAGGTAAGTAGGTTCGGCTCCTCGGAAGAAAGCAGAATGAGTGTAGAGCTGCGCTCTGCTCTTATAGAGCAGTTGATTGCTAATCAACTTCACTCGTACATTAATTTGGCCATTAAATGTTTGGCTCCACCCACTTTCAGGATGGCTCCACCCATAGTCGAGACCTCGACATCGTCTGCGTTCCATCCTTCAGGGAACGCGGGTTACGAAAGTAACCTAGACGTTAACATCATTCGTATATTTATCAAAAGTACTTAAACTATACTCACTCCGCTCTCCCCATCACCAGTTTCTGTTTTTATTCTGTATCTCAAAGGTTTTAGATGAAGGGTTTATTTGTTTATTCTCAAATACAGTTGATTGCAGTAACTAAACAAGAACATTTACTCAAAATATTTGTCAGACCGAGGTGTAAAATCCTTTTTTAGATTTAAAGTTGGGAATTTTAACATGGCTTGCAATGGTGGACCTGCTCACTTCTGAAGCGGATGGTCAGGATCTGTCACTTTATTATCACACAAGAAAAGTTTGGGGTTGCTGCTTGGCGAGGACTTCCAAACACAACGTCAACCATGATTACAACCTATAATGTCTTCTGAATGAGAGAGAGAACCTGATCCCAAGATTTCAGAGTTTTCCGAACAACACACCACTAGTCGCTGATCATTTCTTTATCTTTGGGTAATCAAAAACAAATATTGATCAGTTTATCCATTTCCTCGCTGAAATACTAGCATATATTGGTTGGAAATAAAAGTTAAACATGAACATTTTTAAATATATTAATTCATCTTCTACCAAGAGTTATAAATTTAATATATGAAAGAAACTCTCAGCATGAAAAGTTCTCTGCTGTTTTGTAATCCATCTGGTTTAAGTTTAAAAATCACAAAAGAATGTCAATCTTTGCCTCTGACCTGTCTGTTTTAATACTTTTCTAATTGTTTCACAGTTACCCCCTTTGACCCGTGCTACAGCTACACTATCCTGGACCAATCTTGGAGATCCATTTACAATACAACTATGTACCCTTATCTGAATTGTGATTACAACTTCAACTTTGTGGGCTGGTATCGCTTCCTCCTCAATGGTCAGAATGCTCAGATGACGGAACAATGCATTCCCGTTAATCACTGTGGGTCTTATGCCTCTTTGCACCTGGATGGCGGACACCCAACCATTGCCGATGGAGTGGTCAATCGAAATTCATGCGTATTGTGGAACAATGTCTGTTGTAGTGTTGAAATAATTCCTATCAGAGTCAAAGCATGTCTCGGGGGTTATTATGTCTATGAGCTGGTGCAACCTACCCCCTACTGTTCAGCATACTGTGCAGGTAAGCATACGTTCCACTAAAGCTCTCATTTTACCACTTTGTAACAACTAGAAATAATGAAAAAAAAACATTGATTTCTTTGGATTTATAGGTAAATAGGTCACAATCTTTTCACCGGACAGGTAGCCACTGAATGTTTGTAGCCAAACATGTTCAGGGCACTTCTCTGCATGCTAAAATGTTGAGTGTGATCTGGCTGCATCTTTAAATGAGCACTCAGGTAAAAACAAAATGCAGCGTCTTTGTGTATGTGCAAGGAGAGGGAAGATAACTGTAATAGAAGAAGAGATCCCTGCACTATTTTATGGCAATGTGCACAGAGTACGCAAGAGACCCAAAGGTGCTACATCAATAGAGTACATCATGACGCTACTTCTTTTTATTTCCCATCTAACTTTGTCACTGAATTTATATCATATCAAATGTATTCATTCATTCTCCAACACACTTATTCCCTTTTTGGGGTCACGGGGTTCTGCCGGTGCCTATCTCCAGCACACAATGGGCGAGAGGCGGGGGTACACCCTGGACAGGTCCCCAGTCCACCAGCGAGCCTCGAACTGACAACCTCCGCCCATCATATTAAATTATTAATGTAAATTAAACAAGGTAACACATCATTTTTAACTTATTAGAAGATATACAGAAGATGACATTAATGATAGAAAGGGTCCTGATGAACTTAAGTTGGATAACTACGAGGTTTTAATAATATTATTTGTTTCGCTGTTTACTGTTTATATGTTTGTATGTTTGTAGATAAAGCCATTTTTCCTCATATATATTCTTTAACTTTTTCAGAAGTCAATTCATTTACAACCTTGACTGGTAAGTAGAGTTTTATTATGAAATAATAAATAATAAATGGACTGTTATTATCTTGATATTAAAAATGTTCAGATGAGTTGCAAGTGGAAAACAGTATGAAAATCAATTTTTTTTATGTGTTGGAATTGATTTTTAGTTTACTTTTCAGCTGACCAAGAGGATGAAACATTTGATATAAAAAATGCATTAGCACATTTTTGGATAAAGTGATTTTTGGATCTGAATAATTGGAATGATATGACAAAAAACTGGGACCCAAATGCAGATGTAAACACAAATTGTTTTGTTACAAAATAATTAAAATTAGAGAGTACAGTTTAAGGACAATCAAGTACCCCGCAGACTTCAGTGTACATGTGAGAAACACAAGAAAGCCCCGCCTTGGAAATTATGCAAAAGGAGTTCAGGAAATGAGTGGCAGCCGTCAGCAGGAAGTAGCTGCCAATGACACTCGTTCACTGCATGAAAAGAGCATTATTTGGTGATTTCAGGAGGTGTAGAATTTGGGGTGTCCAGGCTGTTCTGACTGGAAATGCAGAAAACACCGTTAAAATCTCTAGTTTGTAGCTTTATGGTGATAACCATTAGAGCTGTGAAAGGCAGTGAAGGGCATTTCAGAAGTAAATGAGATATGGAGTCTGAGCTCAGGGGGGAGATGAAAACAATATGTGGTTGTTAACCCGCATGTTGTTGCAAAGGTGCAAAAGTGGTCTCTCCTTGAGAAGAGAATATCATGGTAACAAATGGCTGGTGATGGGTCTCATTTTAAGCTTTTTACTGACACAGAACTCCTCTTATCAAGTTCTTAAACTTGCTTAAAGCTCAGAAACGCAGCAGAGTTTACCGGAATCCACCTGATTCCTGTAAACTCCTCTATTCATGCAGTGGTAGTGGTTGACAGTAGGAAACAGCTGATGAATTTGACATATATAAGATAATAGATTGCATTTAAGGATATTAAATATTAGTGCATTAATAATTAATAAATATCCGTCAATATTTATCATCCATGAATCGAATAAGGGTTCAGTGGTATTCAATGAAGTCACCAACAGCATTTGAAGAAGGATTTAGGGGTCGACAACAGCATGGCTTGATACATGCCTGCCTCTTTTACTGCATGCTGCAGTCAGACCCCTCTCTATCATTTCACTTCCAGTTTCTTCCTCAGGTATCGTATGCTGACCAATAGACTCCCGAACTTAGTTATATAAACACCATTTAGTAGGGGTGTAACGGTTCACGGTATGTATTGAACCGTTTCGGTACGGCCTGTTCGGTTCGGCACACTTGCGTACCGTTTCGGTATTCGGTATTTTTATTAAATTATATAAATGTATTATTAGCGCGTTATTAAGTGCAGCGGAACAATGTTCCTAGGCGAGTTTCCGCACGGACGCTATTGAGTGACACGAGTGAGCGCTGCACGAGTTACTAGCTGTGATAAATGTCATCATGGCAACAGAGAAAGAGAAGCCAGAACTTGAAGACCCTCCAACCTCACTTCGGTCTCCTGTTTGGGAACACTTTGGCTTCCCTGTCAAAATAATTAACGGGGATAGACGAGTGGACAAGCGTAAATTTATGTGCCGACATTGTTCCACGGAGATCGGGTATGTGGCAGGCAACACATCGAACATGTTAACGCACTTAAAGCGGCATCATCCGAATGTTAATATCACTTCCACTAAGAAGAAAAGCAGCCTTGTGCAAGCACCGCTAACGTCGGCATTTAAACAACCCCTGTCAAGTACTTCGGATCGAGCGAAAGCAATAACGCATGGTATAGGTGTTTTCATCGCTACGGATTTGCGTCCATATTCAGTTGTTGAAGGCGCTGGCTTTAAGTATATGATTAAAAGTCTTGAGCCTCGCTACAATATCCCATCACGTCCGCACTTCAGCCAAGAAGTTATACCATCACTATATGAAAAAGTTCAAACTGATGTGGTCAACAAGCTATCGAGTGCGCCTACTGTATCACTTACAACAGATGGATGGACATCCCGAGCAACAGAGAGCTATTTAACTATAACTGTGCATTACATGACACCACATTGGGAGATGGTGAGTCACGTTCTGCAAACGAGGCCCTTGTATGAACAACAGCACACAAGCACAAACCTTGCGGCGCACTTAAAGGAGGTGGTGCATGAATGGAAGCTGGAGAGGCCTGGGACTACAATTCCTGTTACAACAGATAATGCACGTAACATTGTAAATGCAATACAAGAAGCAGGACTGGGCCCTCAGATTGGTTGCTTTGCACACACCATCAATTTAGCGTCCCAAAAAGCAACAGACATTAACCAGGTATCCAGGTTATTGGGCAAAGTCAGAAAAGTTGTGACATTTTTTCATAGAAGTACCACAGCTGCCCACATACTGGAGTGCAAGCAAGAAATGCTGAATATTCCAAAGCATTCACTCATTCAAGACGTTCCCACGCGCTGGAACTCTGGTTATGACATGATTGAACGGTACCTCGAACAGCAAGCCGCTATATATTCAGCACTCAAGGAGAAAGCTCTCAAGAACAAAGACATTTACACACTCAATGATGAGGAAGTGACTATGGCAGAGGAACTTATTGAAGTGCTCAAACCTCTAAAAACCATCACAACTCTAATGAGCACTGAAACAAAAGCATCAGTGTCAATGATACTCCCACTGAAAGCCACTGTTCTCCACTCTATGGCACCAAAACAAGAGGACTGTCCAACTGTGATGGAGGTTAAGGTAGCAGTCACAAAGAATCTGCAGGACAGATACTCTACATGCTGTGACTTTTTGCACAAGTGCACTGCCCTAGACCCCAGATTTAAAGCCCTGCCTCATGTAGATGACTATTAACGAGAGAGGATATTCACTGACCTTACAACAGAATTAATCACCTCAGAAGAACAGGTATTGTGTCTAATGAACTTTTTTTATTTACAATGACAATGTGAATTTACTTATTAAAAAAAAATGACGTGATTTGCAGACAGAGGATATCAACAAGATAACAGCTGGAGCATCTTTATCTTCTGGGACTTCCTCCTCATCACCTCCAGCTAAGAAGTCTGTAATGTCTGAACTCTTTGGTGAACTTTTCCAGGAACAGGTGGGAAGTAGCAAGGTACCCCTTTTGGAGCAGGTCCAAGAAGAAATGGTTAGGTACAGAGCTTCAGGGTGCCTCTCCCTTGAAGCTGACCCTCTTCTGTGGTGGAAAAGCAATGAGGCCTCATACACGCACATTGCAAAACTAGCAAAGCGCTACCTCTCAATTCCAGCTACCTCTGTTCCAAGTGAAAGGGTTTTTTCTACTGCTGGAGATATTCTCACAGCAACCAGATCTGTCCTCGCTTCAGAAAATGTGGATAGATTAATCTTTTTAGCCAAAAACTTAACACTTGAATAGTTCGTATTGTTGATAAACAAGCTGAAGCTGTTGCTAGTCTTAAAAGTTTGCAGGTTCTAACTGGTTGCAGTATTTAAATTTATATTTAAAAAATGTGTATTTCCTTATACAGAGTGCAATTTATTTAAAATATGACCCAAATGGGTCGCTTTATTTTTATTTGAAATGTTACAAAATGTGTGTAGTTATTGTGACGGAGACCCATTCCAATCAGCGCAGTCCTGGCATAAACACGGAACACCTGGAGCCCGCTAATAGGGGCGAAGCGGGAACAGCCATGCCTCATCAGCGCGGCAGTATAAGAGAGAGAGAGCTTCCACAGAGAGGATGTTCTCCAACGACCTAATGTCTCTCTCTCTCTCTCTGACTCCAGACAGCCCGTGAGACGCCGCCGCCGTTCCGCCTCGAAGCCCGACCCTCCGAAGAGGTCACCAGCACGAACATGGACACGAGCACGAGCACAAACCCCCACTGGGAATCTCACCGGCACGAGCAGAAGAAGAAGACGTCACAAATAGCGAGCACCAAAGGCAGCACTCCACCTCACCACGTATTATTTCTTAAATAAATCCACCCTCTGGGGACTGTTTTCTGTTACAACCTTGTTGTGTGATCCCTCTCCTGCGAGAACTGGTGGAGAATGTGGGTATAACACCCAAGGGGGGATCACACACAAGCCTTCGTCACCCCGGAATTCCTATCACTGCAGATATAATTTTATTTTTATTTTTTTTTCTAATTTTTTTTTTCTCTCTATTTTTCTGTGGATTCAGGATTTTCGTACGGTGCACGCCGCTCCCCCTGCAATGATGGAAGATCTGGTGAAACACCTGGCGGAGGTTAGCGTGAGGCAACAGCAAATTGTCGAGTTCCTCGCCAAGCAGCAGAGTGAAACGGACAGGAGGGTCAGCGAACTTCAGGGCACCAGCGCCCAGTTAATCCCGCTGCCCGACGTGAGAGCGCAGGCTGCGCGTCTCCTCCAGAAGCTCACTCCGCACGACGATGTCGAAGATTACTTGAAAATGTTTGAATCAACAGCAGTGGGTGAAGGGTGGCCACGTGAGGAGTGGGCACGGGCGTTGGCGCCGCTACTGACCGGCGAGGCACAACTTCTCCCTGGACGCTAACGTGCGAGAGGATTACGGAGAACTAAAGAGGGAAATCCTCGCTCGCCTTGGCTTGTCGCCCATCGCCGCGGCCCAGCAATTTCATGGGTGGGAGTATCGTCCTCCCCCATGCGCAGAAGCAGGCCGTCAGGATGCGCAACCCATCCACCTTATGGGAGGCCGTGGAGGCCATTGAGCTGGCGGATGTGGCCCACCGCGAGGAACTCGGGGAGCGCGCGCCACCGTACCCCCGGAGGGTGGTCCAGGACCCGCGTCCACAAGGTGGCACCCAGCGACCAGAGAGCAGACCGGCGGCTCCCTTTCCCCAGGATGAACCGATGCCTATGGAACCACCATCACCACCCAGAAAGACGTGGCTGGCAGGTTGTGGATTCCACCATCGACTACCCAAAGGAGCCCCAGGGGTGGCGGTAAAGATCAACGGGCGTCGCTACCAGGCGTTGTTGGACTCGGGGAGTTCAGTCAGCCTGCTGAGGAGCCAGCTCCTCCCACCTCGCCCTGACACCCACGCCGTGCTGCCTCTGACCTGCGTACACGTAGAGACCCGGGAAGTGAAGGCCCGCCAGGTCCAGCTCCAGGCCGGAGGGGAGACCTGGACGATCGAGGTGGGGTTGGTAAAAGACTTAACAGTATCAGTGCTTCTCGGCAGGAATTTCCCCGGGTTCGCAAGTCTGCTCGCCGCCGCCAGTCGCCGACCTGTCAGCCATGGAGGGAGCCGCCCAACCTCGTCGCAGGAGAAGGCTTCGACCAACTCGGCTGTTACCTTGGCAACGGATAGCGGGAGAGATGGTGAGTCTACCCCCCCCCCATCCCCCCCCCCATCGGCTAATCTGTTGTATGATGTATTTCAGAGAGTTACGCGAGGGGGGTCCTTCTGCCGCGCACAACACGAAGATGATCGACTGAAGCACTGTTGGGCTCAAGTGCGCGTGGCTGAAGGACAGGAGCTCCAACCCGGACCCCATCCTCTCCCGTACTTCCTCGTGAAAAATGGTCTGCTTTACTGCGTCGCAGAGCGAAGGGGGGAGGTCAAAGAGCTACTCGTCGTCCCCCGGTCGAAGACGGAAACAATCCTGGAGTTGGCGCACTCCCATCCGATGGCGGGGCACCTGGGAACGGCCAACACAGCCCAACGGATCAGGGACCGCTTCCATTGGCCGGGGATTGACGGCGAGGTCAAAGCGTTCTGCCGGGCATGCCCCACCTGCCAGAAGACATCGCCGAGGCCGCCTCCCCCCAGTCCGCTAATTCCACTCCCCATCATAGGGGTGCCCTTTGAGAGGATTGGAATGGACTTGGTAGGGCCGCTGCCGAAGTCTGCCCGAGGCCATGAGCACATCCTGGTCGTCGTAGACTACGCCACCCGGTACCCGGTATCCTGGATGTCGCCCGAGACGCGTGGGAGCAGCAGCCAGTAGCGCTCCGCTCTGTGGTAGAACACGTGACCCAGATGCGTAAGAACATCGAGCGGGTCATGCCATTGGTCCGGGAACACTTGGTTCAGGCGCAGCAACAGCAACAACGGAACTTCAACCGGGCAGCCCAACCCCGAGAGTTCCAGCCAGGAGACCGAGTGATGGTCCTGGTCCCCACATCGGCCTGCAAGTTTCTGGCAAAATGGCAGGGGCCATATACCGTCACGGCCAATGTCGGTGAGGTCAATTATAGAGTCTGACAGCCTGGAAGGAGACAGCCAGAAAAGCTCTATCATGTCAACCCCAAGAAGTGGGTGGGAACCAGAGACCAGCTCGCCGCGCTCGCCTCCTGTTCCCCGCTGATCGTGGATTCCGGTGACGACCTCTCGGCTGCCCAGAAGAAGGAGCTGCAGCACCTGGTCAGTCAGTTCCAGGATGTGTTCTCCCATCAGCCGGGGCAGACCAACGTTGTGGAACACCATATCCGGACCCAACCTGGAATGATCGTCCGGCAGCGGCCCTATAGGGTACCGGAAGCCCGTCGGCAGGCTATAGAGCAGGAAGTCCAACACATGTTGAAGTTGGGGATAATAGAACCATCCCGGAGCCCGTGGTCCAGCCCCATCGTAATGGTTCCTAAACCCGACGGCACCCTCCGCTTTTGCAATGACTTCCGCCGGCTAAATGAGATATCGGAGTTCGACGGCTACCCCATGCCCCAGGTGGATGAGCTCCTGGACCGCCTAGGACGGGCCAGGTATATCTCAACCCTGGACCTCACGAAAGGCTACTGGCAGGTGCCAGTGGCCGCCGAAGACCGGCCCAAAACCGCCTTCTCCACACCATCTGGCCACTGGCAATATCGCCGTCTCCCGTTCGGCCTTCATGGAGCGCCACCCACCTTCCAGAGGATGATGGACATCCTGCTCCGCCCACACCAGCCCTACGCCGCGGCATACCTGGATGATGTGGTTATCCACTCGGAGGCATGGGACGACCACCTGGACCGTCCGCGGAGGGTGCTCACGGAGCTCCGGAGAGCCGGACTAACCGTCAACCCCCGCAAATGTCACCTTGCACAAGCAGATGCGTCGTACCTGGGATTCCGTGTGGGGCGGGGAGTGATCCGCCCCCAGGAGAAGAAGGTCCAGGCCATTCAAGAAGCACCTCGCCCCACCACAAAAACCCAGGTACGAGCCTTCCTGGGGTTGGCGGGATATTATAGGTGTTTTATCCCCAACTTCTCCTCTTTAGCCGCCCCCGTGAAATACCTGACCAGGAAGGGGCAGCCGGAGAAGATCGTATGGACTCCGGAACTGGAGGGGACGTTCCGGAGCATAAAGCAGGCGCTCACGACGGAACCGGTACTCCGAGCGCCTGACCTTAACTGCCCCTTCCTGCTACAAACCGACGCCTCAGACACAGGGTTGGGAGCCGTCCTGTCCCAAGTACAGGAAGGTGAGGAACACCCTGTGATTTACATCAGCAGGAAGTTGAACCCAGCCGAGACCCGGTACGCGGCCGTCGAAAAGGAGGCCCTGGCCGTCAAGTGGGCAGTCCTGGAGCTAAAGTATTACCTCCTGGGCCGGCGGTTCACCCTCCTAACAGACCACGCCCCACTTCAATGGATGGCTAGAGCAAAGGAGACCAACGCTCGGGTGACCCGCTGGTTCCTTGCGCTCCAGGACTTCCACTTTGAAGTCCGTCATCGGGCCGGGGCCGACAATGCCAACGCAGACGGCCTATCCCGGATCTGGGCCGGATTTGCAGGTTTGTCGGGGGTCACTCCCCACCCACCCCTAATTCCCAATCTATGTGCGATGCTTTTCAGGACCCGCCAGGACAACGCTTGGGGGGGGGGAGTGTGACGGAGACCCATTCCAATCAGCGCGGTCCTGGCATAAACACGGAACACCTGGAGCCCGCTATCAGGGGCGAAGCGGGAACAGCCGCGCCTCATCAGCGCGGCAGTATAAGAGAGAGAGAGAGAGCTTCCACAGAGAGGAGGTTCTCCAGCGAGTGCACCACTTAATGTCTCTCTCTCTCTCTCTCTGACTCCAGACAGCCCGTGAGACGCCGCCGCCGTTCCGCCTCGAAGCCCGACCCTCCGAAGAGGTCACCAGCACGGACACGAGCACGACCACGACCCCCCACTGGGAATCTCACCGGCACGAGCCAAGAGAAGACAAACACAAATAGCGAGCACCTAAGGCTGCACTCCACCTCACCACGTATTATTCTTTCAATAAATCCACCCTCTGGGGACTGTTTTCTGTTACAACCTTGTTGTGTGATCCCTCTCCTGCGACAATATATTATTTTAAATACGGTTTATTGCCATTAAGCTTTTCTCGCAATGTGTTTTATTCCCTCTTGTATTTGTGAAAGATGTCAGATGCTGTTGAGCTTGGATACTGACTCTTATCCTGAAGCCTTACCTTAGAGATACCGCATCTGTCCAAATCCACAAATCCATTCCAATTTCTCAGCACACAGGTGGTAAATCAACTGGTTTGGGGATTTTTGATTATGTACAATAGGGGTGTGGGGGCTGAAGCCGGTGACCCATGCAGCATAGTGTGTTAAAATGGCACAGCCTGAAATACCTGTGCAGATCTACGAAATTATTTAACACCTGCCAGCCAATCAGAATCGAGAATTCAGACAGACCATGACATAATGTTGCTTAATAGAGAAAATAACAGAAGAACAGAGCACTACCTTGTAAAACTAAAGCAACGTCTGTAATTGTGTGAATTTTAATGCTATTATGGACTTTGGTCTTGACTTGGACCGTCATAGTCTTGGTCTCAGGTTTGCATGTCCTGGTGTTGGTCTCGATACTCTCCAGACTTGGCTTGGTCTTGGACAACGCGACCTTGATAACAAGTCTACATAAGTCTTAATAATACATTCAATGACATAAAGAGTTCTAAACATTTATTCTAATTCTGTTTTCTAGCTACAGTGGTACCTCGAGATACAAAATTAATCTGTTCCAGGGTGGCTTTTGTATCTCAAAGTTTTACATGTAAAACACCTAATCCGTGCAACAACTCTCAGAAACAACAGTAAAAGTAGATGAAAAAAATGGAAAACCAGAGAAAAATCAAGAAACGTTTCTTCAATCCTTAAATCTACACATTGTTAATGTAATAAATGATAATAAAACAGAATAAAACACAAGTAAAATACGTAATATGTTCACAAATGTGAAACCTTACCTTGAGAGTGAAGCGATGTGTCGGAGGAGGAGGAAAGGATGGAGAAAACATTACATCACTACGTATGAAAGTTAACTTTCTCAAGATTTTTCATGAATTACTGACACCAACACGGTTTCAAACACAAGCACAGACAGATGGAGACAGTGCTTCTGAGAACGTGTCACTGGGTTTGAGAACTCTTTTTCACTTGCACTACTGAACAGCACTTTCCACGTTATAAACATTATTTCTTTTACGACACCTTGACTAACATTTGTTATAGCACATTATTAGTAATCTATATGTAATGTTTCTGTAACGATCCTGGTATCGAACCCAGACATAACTCTGTACAGAGTTACAGAGAGAGGGAGCTTGCTCCAGTAAACCCAAATGCAGAGGAGGAAGACAACGAGGAGTCCTCAGTTTGAAAACTAAAAATTATTGAAAACCAACACAAAAGGTGTTGAGACTCTTACAACTTGAGTAACAAAAATATAAAAACTACAGCGGACTTGAGAAAAGGCACAAAACAAAACAGACACGAGGGTCTTAAAAAGAATTTCCAAAACTAGAATCAAGACTTGAGGTAAGCACAGACTCACTGGCTTCAGAGCAACAAGGCTGGAAAGTTCAGGACTGAACACAGAACATTGAAAGCACAGTCTTTACATAGGGCAAAACATAGGTGCTGGCAATGAGGCTGATTGTCCATGTTCCCAGCGATGGTGAGGGCAAGGGCACCACCACCAGTGTGGGAGAGGCAGTGCATGGCAGAAGCATCCCCTGGTGGCGCGGAGGATGTGAGTCCTTACAGTTTCGCTGTGTTGTTAAAGTGTTTTGAAGTGCATCAGACCCTTTGCACTTGGAGAATGGAGCGCCAGGACCCGGAAGCGCAACGTCAGACTTAACAACCGGATAATAGAGCAGAATTGTTTGTGTTTGCTCTTAATCTTGGAATTTTTCTTCATATCTCGAAGCAAAATATCTCATTTCATAACTCAAAGCATTCGAATCTCGGGTTACCATTGTATTTTCTTGTCATTATCAAAGCCAATGAAGGAGATTACTGGCCTTTATTAGCGTTTGACTCAATTTGTTTTAATGCAATTTTCTTTAGTGAGGCAAAAATACAGAAACTGTGACGTAATGTCTGTTAAGCAAAAAGTTTGAGAAACTTCACCATGGAGGGTTGTTTGTATATCTTTGAGTTATTCAAGTTAAACTAACGCTGTAACAAAATATGTGTTAAATATGTAGCTGAAAGCTATTGAAAAAACAGTAATCCTGTTTTTAATATTCTCAAGAGTGTTGCTTCACTGACAGCTCCTATTGATTATTTGTGTCCTATCCTTCAGACCACTTCAAAGAAAAAGCACCTATTGTTCTTCATGAAACTATTTAAAAACCATTTGACCTTCCATTCAATTCCAATGAGTTTCGAAGAAGTAATGTTTTTAATTATTTATATGATAGCACTTGGTCAAGGGCTTAGATACCCAGATAATCTCACAGATGTTCTTTTGTTGCTTGGATCAAGCTGCTCTAAAAGCAGAGGCATTATTTTTCAGTCAATATTTAATTTTCCTGCTCTACCAGGTAGAACAGAAGAAATCTGCTTCACTTCCTGCATGGAGCTTTTATTGAGGCTTCGTGGAAGCATCATTCCTCTCCCAAAAATTTTGATTTGAGATCCTTTACGGTTTTTTAACACTAGACATGTTTCTAAACAAAGATGTGAATTCAATTCTTGTACAAAACTGTAATATTGAATAAAGTTCCTGATAAACCTGCGCCAATTTCAAAAGAAAAATGGAGGTTGCTGAGTTAGGAAGAAGGCCTTTCTGTATATAATAACTTACTTGTGTCTTAGAACACGTTGCCATAATGATTTTGGAGGTGGGACACTGCTCTTTGGCATCTGGTCACGACAGTTCTGGGGTTGGGGGGGTGATGATCCCAATCAACTTTGAGGACAGACTTTGGCTATACTGCATTGATTAACATTACAGAGCGATTATGAGCTGGAACCCGAAAAGACCAGTTCTTTTTCCAAGTCCTATCATTCTTTTTGGTTTCCGGCTCATGACCGCTCTGTAATGTTAACCAATGCTGTATGAGCCAGGAACAGAAAAGAATGATAGGACTTGGAAAAAGAACTAGTCCTTTCGGGTTCCTGCTTATTTATTGTGATGGTTAATATAGAGAGCGGTCACATGACAAAAGAACTAAAGAACCCAGTCCGGACTGAGAGCACAGACTGCACACGTTAACATCAGAGAGAAGCAACGTGTCGAACGAAGGAGATTTAAACCTAAAGAAGACCGACCAGAGGTGAGGTGATATATATTTTTATCTTATTTGTAGTGTGATTCGCGTTTGTGTGTATTGCGTTAGTAGATACGTTACGTTAGCGTTAGGGAAGTAGCACACAATGAATTCTGCTGTCCTGACGGAGAATCTCCGGCCATCTGTTCATCACCTCAAGCGAACTTGGCTCCTGCAGCAGGACAATGATCCAAAACACACCATCAAGTCCACTTCTGAATGGCTGGAGGAAGACTTTGGAGGGGCCAAGTCAAAGTCCTGACCTAAACCCTATTGAGATGCTTTGGTATGACCATAAAAAGGCAGTTCATGCTCGAAATCTCGTCAATGTGGCTGATCTACAACAATTGTGCAAAGATGACTTGGCCAAAGGTGCTGAACAGAATCATTGCTAGTTATTGCAAATGTTTAAATGCAGTTGTTTCTGCTGCGTACAGGTATTAAGTTTAGGAAGCAAACACTCTTTCATACCTCTGTAGATTAATAAATAAATCAACAGTAATTTAACCAAATATCCCATTTTCACTGAAGATAAGAAGACACAGGCCACTCTCTTTCATAAAAGCCAAGAGCTTGCTTTTCCTGAGAAGCATCTCGTATTCTCACCGCAGCGGAGGAGAGAGAGCTATACACCAGCTTTTAGGGGAGAAAGAGAGTACCCAGGTTTCTTTGGTAGCTTGCTCTCTACATCTTGTGAATTATTGAGAAAGACAAATATATGTTGGGTGGAAGGAAAGGGAGATGTGTAGCATTAGTAGTTTGCCCTATTTTCCCTCTAGCTTGTTAAAAACAATTGTCCAACCAATTTTTCATCCTGCCCAGAACGTCTCCTCCAGGAAAAACGGATGAGAAACAGAGTTAGGTGGCATGAAAATGAATGTCCTTCACAAGCACCTGCCCAAACTTCACATTTCATTTCACAAATAATAACAAAGCTGGAAAATGTAACTGCATCTTGAGATCCTCTGCACGTGCTGAAATGACGGTGTGAGCACACCCCGCCCATGTTTTAATTAACAGCATTTTTCTTAATTTGCACCTCTGGGAACTCATAATGGCCAGCTGTTTGATGCTGTTGTAATATGTCACAGCATTCATCTCTTTCACATAAGAAAAGCGATTTATTAAGCTCTATCCTAGAATTCTTGTCCTAGAATACTATACAGTATGTAACGAATCTGCTCTCACCGCCTCGGGGTGGTGACACTCCAGGAGCTCACCAATGTCACAGGAACCGACCTATCAAGAACAGAAGACCTAGCAGCACGTGTGGGAATGTGGTCCATAACTGTTGCTGATCAGATGGAGGTCTACACTTACATCAGAGGAAGTCACTGCGGGGATAGCAGTTCGGTGGAGAACGACTTTTCCTCCTAGGGGAGTATTGCTCCAGACCTCGAGGATTGTGTAGGCCCCCTCCTGGAGTATCAAAACAAAGGATGGACTTTG
>SRMA01025984.1:0-131672 GCA_007224835.1 Danionella cerebrum
ATAATATTAATCATCAAAATATTAAAAATGTCTAGTGCCGTTAGTGAAAGGTTAAACACAGTGAAATTATAAAAATGAAGTTTTTTTTTCTGCATTTCAAGCTTCTAATTGAGCAAATTGTCACGTTTAATTAATACCCCGTAAGTGTCCAGTAAACAACTTGTTGATGTATAACTAATGAATACAGCAAAAGTGAAATCGAGCTTTGAAATATGGCCAGCTGGTAATTTGCCCTGATATGACAGCGGTCGGGCGTAATCTGATTGTGCGGTAGGGCCATGCAGCCAAATCTGATTTGAAACAGATGTAGACAGAGCCCCATCCAGGGAAGAAGGAGGGGATGAAGCAGAATGGGACAAAAAGTCTCATAGAATATAATTAATGTGACATTTCCCTGACATTTAGCTAGAGGTGCAGTGAAAGAGCCCGAAAAAAGAACAACGGAGAGACACAAAGGAGGATGGAGAAAAAGTCAGCTATAGTTGGTGCACATGCAGTCGCTGGTGCCACACAGCACTCTTCAAACACTAACTTTGTCCTTTAGAGACTTACAGTCCTTGCTTTCAAAGTGATGGAGTCATCCCTGTGTTGCCTGGTAACAAGAAGGGCAGTCTAACCGACCCCCTCCCTCCCCAATCCCATGTGACCATATTTTATCACCACAGGTACGTAATTATGGAACGGAAGCAAAAAAGTAGGTGCGCTACTCTAATGAAGAACAAACAGAAACCGTATTAAATGATATTAATGTGAAACGGCAGAGCTGCATGTGATTGGCCTATAAATGAAAGTTCAAATGAAGATGCGGCGTGTTCTTGTGACAAGCATGAGAATGCCACTTGGCTGTGATTGATTACACAACTCCGGCAATCTGGATCGAGTCCAGAGGCTTGATCTGCACTTTATACTTTGCCCTTTTACGCTAATTGAGTGTTGATGCATGCTTATATGGATGCTGTGTTTGTTTCCTGGCAGATTGAAGATGTTTGACACACAATGTTATTGTTCTATGCAACACAGCGTAGATCAGAGGTTCTCAATGTTTTGATAGCTGAGGGCCAGTTTACGGTTGTGCTCAGAAGTTTATCGTTATTTCAGAAAATAAGAATGATAACGCACGAGCTTTTGTTACACTCATGGTTCGTGGTTGATTGAAGCCATTTATTTTACAATTATAAAAACATCAGCTGAAATACACGACTCTGAAAAATGTGGCATGGCTCTTTCAGGGAGGAGACACGTGAAGAAAAATGGGTTGCTTTGGTCGAGTTGCCAGAAGAAAGCCAATACTATGTAAATGCCACAAAGTAGCAAAACAGGGATTCAAGTTTTTTTTGTTGGGGGGGATTTTTTTCGTGGATGTAACTGCAGTAAAATTTCAGAAATGTATGTTGTTAAATTAAACATAAAAAAAAAAAACTTACACATTTTGTACGTTTGTAAAAAAAAAACATTTTGTAAAAAGGAATTTACACATTTTGAAAACAAAGTTCCCAATCTGTGGCAACTTGGGCACTTTTGGGAACTTGGGACATTCAGAAAATTCTATACTTTTCAGATAATTCTAAACTAAATATTGAGCTGTTACGCATTAAAAAAAAACATTTGTACCATTTGCTCATTTGCATACAGCTACTTCATGTTCAGAGTATGAATCATACACCCATATATTATAAATTAAAATAATTGTATTGTTGCAACTCTTAAACAAGACACGTGGGGGCCTCTCTGAGGTAACAAAAGTGTTTAAAACGTGTTTATTAATAACTGTGTGTGTTTTATTATAACTTCATATTCTATCTTTTGTGAACCCATCATATATAGAGAGAGTGTTTTAGATTGTTTAGAATTTTTTGTGTTAAATCGGAATCTTGGGCTTTTATGAGTGTGCCAGGATGCTGTTGGGTATACAAACCTTGGCTGCTACAGATGAGCCTGGTTTCTCTAGAAGATCCCACAGTTTCTTCCTCTTTTCTGAACAACACGTGTTATCGAATTCTTCACCCTCGCGGTCCTTCAGAGTATCAGCTTCTCGCTTGAGCTCCTCGTTCATCTGCTCTTTCTTTTGATGATACCGTGCCTGGCAACACGACTCCAAGTAGATTTCATCCACCCCCCAGTAGTCCAGTTCCTGGCTGAAGGAGAGGGCGCACATTTCCTCCATCATGTGCAGCTTCCCTGTGCGGTAGAAGTTCAGGATGGAAGTGAATGCCCCTGGGTGCCGGTCAAAAAAGTACTCATTGTCCTCTAGGTTGTAGTCGTCACATATTTCCATGAGGGACTCATGGGTTTTGCAGTCTCGTAGTTTGCCCAGTCGTGTTCGCGGCAGTCGGTCCAGGGTTCTCCACAGGACCTCGTGTGGCAGACCCCCTATGTTGAGTCTGACACGGCGGTAACATGACATACTCCGGATTATATCCACAGGATCCGGGGGGAGAGAGGCTGTGGAGCGAGAGCCAACTTTACTCATTCCAGAAGAGGGCTTTTCCATCTTGTGTTTTTGTGCAGACGATCCTAGGAGTTAGGCCATGGGAGAGGTGGTGATAGCAGTGGATCTCCAGGCTGTTGCATCCTGGAGTAGAAGAAATGCAAAAATAGTATCTCTATGTTTTTGTTATAAACAACATGGATTATAGTGAAATGAACAGTATAATGAGCCGCAAAATTCTGTATCTTTAATAGAATATTTGTTTTTGCATTTCTGGACTGATTTCTTCAGGTAAACCTGTTGTTTCTGATAGCTTTTTCTTCCATGTAGCAAGATTGTTGCATTGTTTAATTTGTAAAATACATTTTTATTGTTTAAAAAGCTGGGCAAGTTTAGTTTACTTACAGGGAAGATTAGTTTTTTTTTATTGTTGTTGTTGATTTGTTTTCTACAAATGCTCTCCGTTGTTTTAAAACAGTCATAAAAAACTGGAAAATCATGGAAATTTTGTTGGCTTCATCAGACCAGGATCTTCATTGGTCACTGGGACGGTTTTCAGTCATCACCTTCAAATCTAAGGCCATGGTTTTAAGTAGGAAAAAGGTGTCAGAGTGATTCTGCCACATGTGGAGGAGTTTAAGCATCTTGGGGTCAATGGATTGGGAGCTTGACAAATACATTGGTCTAATGGCCCGTCGTGTAAAGAAGCAGCTCAGCAGCAAGACAAAGCTCTGTAAATCTACATTCCTAGCTTTACCTATGGCCATAACCTCTGGGTCATGAAGAAAAGGCTAAGATCCAGGATAAAGGTGGCTTCTTCGGCAGGGTGGTTGGGTATTTGTTAGAGATAGGGTGAGGAGCTCGGAAAAACTCGAAGTAAGGGCACCGCTCCTCTACACTGAGAGAAGCCAGCTGAGGTATCTGTTTTTGATGTCTCTTGCCGCCTTCACGCATGTTTCGGACATGGGAAGTGGCCCCAGGGAAGACCTGGAAAGACTATGTCCCCTGGATGGCCTGAGGATGCCTCAGTGTCCCCATGCATAAGCTGGAGGAGGTGCCCGGGGAGAGGGACACCAGGGAATAAATGGCAGAAGAGGAAGTGATTGGTTGTCGGCCAAATCTTTTTTTCTGAACCGTTTTAGAAAAAGCCACCACCTATCCTTTATCTTTACAGTTACAAACAAGAAAAAATACAGTAATCATCTTGCTGCCAATATTTTACGATATATTTGCAAACAGAAGTATAATTGTTTTCAAAAGCATGGAAATGTATGTTTTTAGAAATCCTGCAACTCACTATTTTTCATTTATTCTTGTGGGTGTCTGCTGATGCCTATACCTGCTGTATACCGGCAAATCATGAGCTATTTTTACGCGAAAAGACGCAGAATTTAATTACTACTAAAAAACATTAATTATAAGATTTCACAGCATGATCACAAATCCTAATTTATGAGTTTATGATGGTAAATACAATTGTAACACCTCCCTTCCTTATGGTTTGGTGGATCTTGTGATTGTTTTATTTAAAATGTATTAAACCTCAGTGTAAAGCAATGCTCCTTGTGTAACAGATCTCTAAGGCTCTATGAAATCAGTGAAGGAAATGAATGCCTCATTAGCAAAATTGGATCCGTTGAGTTGACATCTGATAATATCTTGTTTAACAGAAGCTATCTGAAAGCAGTAAATGCAATACGACTTTTAAATATTAAATGCAGGAAACATAAGCTCTAGATGAGGAGTTAATGGAAACATTATGGAGACAGCATCGTTTAGAATGAATCACATTTGTTCCCAGAGCCGGTGTGGTCGCTGTCCACTTTGGTGGTGCTGAATCTGAAGTCTTTAAACTCCTCAAAGGTTGAGAATGGAATTTGGATTATATAGGAAACAAAATGTGATAAACGCATAGTCCTCTGAAACAACCATACGACATTCAAAACCAATTGAGCCCACGAGCTATTCATTATGGGCTCAAAGGTTATCGAGTTTCCTGTAACTAAAGAGTTAAGTCTAACGTCGACTGGAGCCCAACAGAACAGCTGCAGCAACAACAACATACAACAAGAGGAAAACAGGAGGGAGATGTTCGGATTTACTGCCAAGTTCATTCCACATCTTTTACAGATTCATCACTGCCAACAAAGTGTCAATGTTAGAATGCCTCGGTCACAAAAAGTGAATCAAAATGCGGAAAACTTAATTCAGCAAAACAACAAAATCTGGCAAACAAACCATTTAATATGAGTGAAAGACTGAAGGAGTGGCAACCATTGATCCAGAATCTTGCAAAACGCAATGCCAGACCGCAGAAAACACAACCAAAGTGTTTCTTTAAGCCTACCATGTGTATTTAAAGAGTGTTTACAACAGGCGCGTATGGCGCATTTGCTCCATGAACACTTTTCCCATTAGGAATACATTGCCAGGGACTAAAAATATGATAAACGTGTTAAAAGTGCACGGATTATTGGATAATAGCACAATAAAACCCACCTTAAATTGCTTTGGCTCATTGCAGACTGCGTTGGGAATTAAGCATCCAAAGGAAGAAAACGCAAGGAAGTCGCAGTTGTAACAAAGCCAGGGTTCGCCTTTTCCAGAAAGACGCATATCACTATTTTCTCTTCTCGTGGAAAGAGCTCAACAAGTCTTCTGGTGAATCCACGCTGTTTTCATTCACGGATGCCTGCCGTCTCTTGCGTGAAGTCGACAGCTGCTTTGGTCGCTGATGGCTGGATCTCCGCTGTCTTACCGCCCAATGACAGAGAGACGGCGGGGTTAACCCTTTAACCGGGAGGCTCCTGAAGCTGCTCCTCTTGTGTCGTAGCCAGTAACCTGCACGCGTGAAAATGGCGACAGAAGAGCAGCCAACACCGAAAACTAGCCACTCATTCCATATGCATTTCCTTCGTTCCTGGAACATTCTCCGGTATCCTCGAGTTCAGCCAATAGCAGCAGATCTTTGAATATGCGACATTGATTTAATATTTCATCACGATGAACCACAGCAGCTGTAGCTGTGCTCAGGTGCAGGCATCACTTGTCAGATTTTATATTTGAACTCTGTTAAATTTTAATAGGCTGGTCTAATTTTCCAGGATAACTGGGAGACTGTTGGTTCATCTTTAAAGCAAATATTTAAGTAGGAGATAAAGATTTTGAGGCAGCATGGTGTTGCAGAGCCAGATTGCAAGCAATTTGAAATTGATTAAAAATCTTTTTGCTAATCGAAACAACATTGATTCAACACCAGGAATCCCAAACCAGACTATATCTTCTTACATTTAACTGCTTTACAAATTGAAAAGAGCAAATTCAAGTGGAGTTAATTTTCATCAAAATTTTGCTCGTTCAAAAACCCTGAAATTTTTAAAGAGCAGTTGTTCACTGGGATGGTTTATGGTCATCACCGCCGCAATTGAGGCCATTGTTTTTGGTAGGAAAAAGGTGTGATCCTGCCCCAAATGGAATGGGAGCTGAGCTGGAATACTAAACTGTAGATTTGCGACCGGTAAATACACAGTCCTACTTTTAACTATGGCTAAAAACTCGGAAAGGCTAATATCCAGGATAAATGTGGCTGAAATTAGCTTCTTCTGCAGGGGTTCTGGCTACTATGTTAGAGATATAGGGTGAGGAGCTCAGTCCCCCTGGAGTAACTTGAAGTAGGGGCACTGCTCCTCCACAATGAGAGAAGCATGTTTCAGGCATGTCCCTCTGGGAAGTGGTGTTAAGTAAATGTAAAAGTTAATTTTTATTTTTAAGCAGTTAAAATATTGGTTCCTGCTAGCTTTAAGGTTGCTAAGCTGACCAATGCTTGAGGGCTTTCCTAGTGAATACTGTATGTTCTCTCTATTTGTGTGCCATTTATTCACACCCCATGAACATACAAACCGCACTGCTTGTGTTTTACATAATTAAAGGTTTCCGAGAGTCATTGTTAACATTTGAATTTACCAAAACAAAACCAACCCTACGCCAAGGCATACTTTCTGATGGCTTCACGACACGTATACATTACTTATGTAATAGAATGAATATTTATAATCCTTTTTTATGGTTGATTTTTGAGATAGAACAGGAAATACATCACAAACAGGAAGTACATCACAACCAGGAAGCTCCTTAAATAGCTTGGAGACATTCCCCCTCTTTTGTCGTATCCTTTTCACAGAGAGTCTCTGACCTCCTCCATTCCTTCTTTGTCTCTTTCGTTTTCTCTCAGAGCAGAGTTTGTTTAGCTGATTTTTGTCTAATGTTAAAGCTAAATAAAGCCATATTTTTGGTTAAATCTTTTTAAACCTTGCTTTCGGAGTCTTCTTACTTGGTTTAGAAATGATATTCTACAACACTGACTATAGTGTAATCTTTGGAATTGTGGAACAATGCCGCACCATCAATAAGTAATAGCAATGTATGTTACTATAGCAATATAGGTCGAATGTACTTTGGTATAGTACTCTTCATTGTATGGTGAGTGGTTTACCTTTTAGCTTCGTTTCATGTGGAATATGACCCCTCTCTGGCCATGAGACACTGATAAAGAGTAACTATCAGCCTGTCAGAAATAGCATCTATTGTATCTTGTTAACAATAGGAAAATATGTTCAAGTAAAAAGAGCACAGAAAAAACTTAAACACAATCAATTATTAAACGTTATTTATTAATTAAATACATTATTATTCATAGCAACCACATTATACAATTTATTCCAAAACAAAAGCCTGCTGTTTTTTTTTTTCTTTAATTAGGTTTGGCACCATCAAGATCTTAATCGGTAGCGTATCTCTAGATCGCCCGCGGGCTGAAGAACTCCAAATCCATATCGACTGGTGTCAACCAATGGCAGCACTGCATTCTTGTCACATAGTTCCAGATCAAATCGAGTTAAGATGGTGAAGACAAGCCTGGATGGATTAGAAAACATTTCTCAGTGCCGTTGCAAAAAAGTATGTAAATGTAGATTTAGACGAGGGGTAATTAATACATTGACTGCTAAAGCAGTTCTATTGATTTAACTGACCAATATGAAAGTCCAGTAGAGGATCACAGCATCCGTCTGTGGTCACCCAAGATGGCTTTCCACGTCTTGTATTTGAAATTAACAAAATTCTCGCATGTGCTTCTGATATCATTGGCATTCTTTTTTATGTGTGATATTTAACAAAACCATCACAAAGTTACGCACGGCGGAGACGAGCTTGTGAAAATTAAGTGCAAGTTGTAATAAAATTGGAATTTTTTCCAAAGTGAGTTTGACGTTTGAACTGGCAAAGTCTGAATTTGAAACCAGTTTAGCCACAGGAAACTGGTCGATTATTGGATTTTGGTTTTAATCATTGGCTTCAACAATGAAGGTGGCCAGCCCTTCAGGCTCAGTGTATTGAATGACATTGTACTCACTCTTTAATTGCATCGGCCGCAAAATGACGTCCTGGACACAGGTTGTCTTTGGTCCCCCAGGGCACAGACGGATACTTCACCCTCACCCCTTGCTTAAAGAAATCCTTTTTCTTTGAACCATCTGCATTCAGAAAGCGGTCAAACTGGAACATCTGGTGCATTATGGAAAGGAACAAAATTGACATATTAAAGCAAGTTTAAGGGCTATTTAGCATTTATAAACAACACTTAATGTCAAATTTGTAACAACAAAGCAAAATATTATTAACAACAAAGACAAAATGCCCCTTCTGCCAACACTGCTGCACTTGCCTCCAGTCAGACGAGCAAATAGACATTCTTTGGGCGCAATGTTCACTAGAAATATTGGTAATTGAAGTTTCTTTATTTGAAAGTTTACATTCAAATAACCCTAGTAAACCCAAAAGACTTAGATAAAGTTGTCTTCTGTGGAATGCACACCGCACACTCTCAGAGTTGAAATTGTAGAGTGCCCATTTCTCTTTTTCCTGTAAATTTAACCAACTTCTGCTAGAAAAAATGAAAAAATGCACCAGCTTGAATAACTTCACAGTGTCTGTGCATACACTGGCTAGCGATTGGTTAATGGACCTAGATCGGAGGCTATGGAAGCAGACGATGTGAATGTCTGATATCAACTTCAGTGTTTGTTGGGTAACCACTTTCGGAATTTTGATAAGGTATTTGGTGTGTTTATTCTAAAGCCATCTAGTTTAGAAGTTTGGCGCTTACACCAAGAATTAAATCATATATGAGTTATTTATACTCGTGCTAATATTTGAAAACCGTTGAGCATCTCAGTGTCTGGATGAAACATCAGCGCTTGCGGTTGTTAGCACTTCAGACATGTTTGCTTGCAGAAGCTAATTTCTCTCTGCTGCTAATCAATTCAATGTTTTTGCATGGAAGCTTGGATCCGATCATTAGTTCACACTGCTAATACCCAGCACACTATACAGCAATTTGGCTGACAAAGTGTGTATGTAGACAGCATCTGTTTCTCACAGATAGTGGGAACAGTAGAAACACTGACTATAAACTGTGGTCTCTTCCCCCGGTGGTCTTTGTGCCAGTGACAGCTCTTGAATGGCTAATCCCAGATATCTCACTAGATCAATCCTTTGACCTGGTCTGAATGCAATCCAATTTTGATCATAAAGGTGGTTAGCAATAACGCTCAGGATCAACAGTGTTAGCCAACAATGTGAAAAAAAAAATGCATAATGCAAGGCTTTTAAAAGACTTGAAAGTTTTTAGAGCATCTTGGCTCTAAGCTCCATTCAAAGACTAATAATAATTGAGGATTTGTATCAGAAATGGTAAAACAGGGTGTGTGCTATGTATTTATAAAGACTTTAATTTGTCCAAAACCATTAAAATATGTATGAAAACGTCTGCTTTGGAAGTTGTATGGTTGGTCAAACAGCTTAAAGGCAAGATAATTGTGCCAATGTTGATATTTAAAACAAACATGCCCTCACCTTTATTGCACATCGTCTCTACTTTGCAGCAAATGCAAAAAATGCATGACAGACTCCATAACCTAAGCATAAACCATGCTGGAATCTTCTTTTGTGATCAATTAGTGGTAGCAGTGTATGTTACTAAACGTTTTTTGAGCACTGTTAGATCTATTTACACAAAACACCAGCAGAAGGGCTGTAAACAAAACTTGGAGGTTAGGACCTGTCGCATGCTCACAGTATTTCGGTTGATGATGCCGTATTCCCATTAACACCATTAATAGCAATGCTGCTCACTGCTGATTGGCTACAAGATTGTATTCATAGTCAGCCCTAGTACTAAAAAATCACACCACCCACTCTTTATCTATTTACATAGAACTCTATTTGCTTTAAGAAAATGCATCTTTAAACTAATCTAAGTTAACCTCTAAGATAAGTCTGTGCTAAAGATGTGATTTTGTTGAACAATTGAAATAATACTTTGTAGACTTTAGTGTTTTTTTGGATGAATATTTAGGTCTGAGTCGTTCAGGTGCAGTTTTTGAAGATGCATCTAAAATGTCCAACATTCTCCAGGTCAAGAAATGCCTCCCCAACTGATAGCCTTCTGTATGCATCGTTGATTGCCATGAAATCATAAAGTGCACCTCTGGCTGTTGGTGAATCTCTGGATCCATCTGAGGACTTATGAAGGGGAAAACACAGAGCCGATCGCCCCGTCGGAGATGGTATTCTCGGCCATTGCTTAAACGAATCGTCTTATCATGCATCACTTGCCTAGTGATGAGAGCAGCAGCTGTGAGACGCAGTGTCTCACTGAGAACACTATCTGCAAAACAAAAGATTAGGTTTTCATTTTAGTGAAATAGACATTGTTTTGTGACCACACTCTCTTTCAAGATATCCCAGTACCCATCCTTATCCATCTTTACTACAGAAGTTTTCCATCACAGTTCCCACCAGTCTACATCCCTTTCACCTAGACTGAGTAACATTATACAGCTTGAAATGGCTTGGATTAATATAGAAAAGTGCAGACTCGACTAAACCGGACTGTCCACGACTTACCAGGTGACCAGCCTTCCATTGACATATAAAACTGGATTCTTTTAAATCATATGAACAAAATACACAGGTTGGAGGATACATTTTCCCCCATCGAAATGACTTAAAATAGTATGCCAAATAACATTTCTAAATACTGTAAAAAAGTTCTAAAGTCTCTAATGGTGACTACAAATCACAGGTTTTAGCTTCTGGATTCCATTTTTGTCTTCGTGTAGAAATTAATTTGCTTCTCCTTGCTTTGGATTTTGGGAGTCTTTAGAATTGTCACTTAAGGGGAAAATAGGTTCAGGCAGTCAATAGCACAACAGCTTTGGCCCATTTACAGCATTCCCTTAAATTCGCTGATCACACATGCTTTTTTCCACTCAATCTTTGAATACCAGCTGTTGTTAAGTCAGACACACACCCTCTAAAGTTACTGATCAAACCCCCAATTTCTACATTTTAACAGTCCAACTTTACAAAAGATATTTAAGGCTTTGGGCTGAAAATATAATGCACCTGTCAAGTTACAAAGGCAGGATAAATCATGAAAGGGTGTTGCTCCCTGCTACTTAACTTCTGCTTGCACCGGTGTTTGTCAATCACAGCGAGTGTTTTGAATTACGTAGAAATGACGCAACCCACCTATTGTTTAATTGTGATTTCAAATATAATGTGCATGTTTAAAAATATTATTAGCTTTGATATTTTTGGTTTTAAACGAAAATTACATTACAAGAGTTGACATAATTTGCAAGGTAATTCATATTCAAATGTGAGAAAATGCAAGAGGGTCTTTCAGTTTCATTTAATAGAGCCCAAACCAGTGCCATCTAGTGGTGAAAAGAAGGGATAACCCTTTGGAAGTACAAGGCCTGTGAAATGGCTTACATTTTTCAAATTTCCAGCTCAAAAAACATTGTTTTTAATAAAATGTTCACATAGTTTTAACATTGTCTTTGTTTCTTGTAGTATTTAATAATTGTGATTAACACTTTTGATTTTCGTTAAAAAACATAAAAACTATTTGTCTTCAAATATAAATACTTATAAATGCTTACATTTTTCAAATTTCCAGCTCAAAAAACATTGTTTTTAATAAAATTTTCACATAGTTTTAACATTGTCTTTGTTTCTTGTAGTATTTAATAATTGTGATTAACACTTTTGATTTTCGTTAAAAACATAAAAACTATTTGTCTTACATTTTTTAAAAATGTGCAGTTAAAAAATATATAAATTTGAATGCTTACTTTTTTTTGTTCAAGTTCAGGTTTGTTGTGAAATTATTGAGTAATACGATGGAAAAAATATTTGTAGAAAAAGAAGCTGGGTTTGTACTAAAAAAATATCAAACATTGCCACAAAAGCTGTTTTAAACGTAAAGTATAAGGCGATACAGCTGTCTACGCAAGCAGAAGAGAAGTAAATAAAAATACAGTAATTTTAAATATTTGAAAACAAAAAACCGTCTATTTGCACAAGCTCTAGCACTAGCCACATAACAAAACAAATAGAGACATCTATTCCCTTCATGTAAACATGCAAAATGGAGAGGAAGGACTAAGTGAGAGAAATGGAATTGGGCTAAAATATGATTGAGTGTCTTGGGACTTAAGCAGCGGGGTAATGATTGTTTCAAATTTAGAAAGATGTCAGTAAAATGGGTTGAAGTGTTCAGAGTAACTCCTAGTGATATCTCAATTGTTCATTCCTACTTTTATATAAATAAATAAATCTACTGTGTCCTACAAAGTCACATATATACTAGTTCAATGAGGTGACGTACCAAACACCGGAGTGTGATTCCGTCCCTCCTCAGGACAGAGGTGCTTCACACATTGGATTTCGTCATTTACTGCCCTCAGAGCTTCAGGGTGGGTGAGTAAATAGCCCATTACCCAGAATGCAGTAGGACCTGTGTTTCCCTGAGGACAAACATATCTTGAATTACTTTGAATCCAAACACTCCCACAAACTGAGCGCTTTACCCGACATCAAAGTCAAGGCTTGTATCACTTCTGAAACCTGCTCTAATTTTTAGTGTTAGCAGGTCAAAAGTTCCACTTCAAAGTTTTGGATTGATGACCTTTCAAGAACTCTTTGAAATGTTTTCTTTCAATCCAAAAAGAAACCACTTGTTTTCACAGTAATGCAATCTTATTTATCATTTTTTTGCTCCATCAACACAGGATCAAATATTGAGTGTATTATTTCTCCATTTCCTTTTTATGAGAGTTGGGTTCAAGAGTCAGGGAGGGGTGAAGACTTGTGCTACTGTTGGGTAAATCTATGCATCCTCGAACCTGTTGATATTAGGCAAAAAAATGGTTTTAAGGTAGTTATACAGCATCAACAAGGTCTATACAAGACAAGATTTCAAAGCAGATGATGTGCTGTTAAAGCTCTGGTGAAGATGCATGAAGAAACGGGTGATGGAGGCGGCAGATGTAACGGGGGTTAACCATGGAAACTTGTGTAGCAGATCAAGCTTTTTACATTCACAGATGATATGTGGTTAGCTTTCCAAGACGTTTGGTACAGCCTACCACTCAAGGTTTATTTAAACAGCATTTGATGTAGATATTGTTTAGATTTTTATTTAAATGTACATTTACACTTTGGTAGACACTTTTATCCAAAGTGACTTACATTTCAAGGAATGAACACATTTGTCAGTTTGTGTTTTCTGGGAATCTAAGCTAAAGGCTATACTTATTACAAAGCCTTAATGTGCTGGTTTATACAAGTAAGAACTAGCTGCATACCATTGTAGCATTTCTCTTTTGTTCTACTGCTCTCGTGTGGTTAACTGAAGGCAGTGCTTCATAATGACAGTTTGTCACCTTAACATAAGCCCCTTTTTGTGGCCGCTTGATACTCAAGATAAAAAAAAAAAACTTTACTGTACTTCCTGCCTCATTTTAAACAATTTCTTAGGAAAAATGACACTTCGGAACTATAAAAGAAACTTTCTTGTATTTTGTCTCAACAAATATTTCAAAAAACATCATTCAAAAGTCACCTGTGTGTTACTTTCTGCCAAATATGCTGAGGAAAATAGTCAATCGTTGACAGTTTGTTATGCATTATTTCCTTGAGATACAATAGCGTCATTTAGTGGGTGTTGTTTTGCCTCAGGCTGTGGTGTCTCAGGTGTGCACTGGGCAGATTGTCAGGTTGTGAGTTCATGTACTCTAGAAATGTCAAGAGCGCCAGTGAAATCACACTCTTGTTCATTCCAGAGGTGGCAGGCTCTTTGTTGACTTGTGAGATCACAGAGAGAGCACAAACAGCTTGTTCCTATAGCAACCTCAAGGTATTCAAGTGACAACGTTACAGCTTTGGGTGAATAAGCATGTTTACAGACAAAAAAACACCTTTAATGAATAGTTACCTCTATAGATGTTGACATTGCGCATTTTATAAACCTACAATAGTTTGTATTGCATTCTAATAAAAAAGTTGTTTGTTATACAAGAAAGTGGCAAGAAAGTGTGTAAGAGTCCTCACTTAAAAGCCAAAGGGGATAGTATAACGAGGTCAAAGACCAAGCCTGAGGTTAAAATCTTAACTGATTTAAAATCAGTTAAAGTCAGCTGAAAATTCCACAAGATATCATTATATTGTCTTGCAAAAGTACATTTACTTGACTTTATTGTTTACATCTGTTGATCAGAATGAGTGCAAAAGAAGTATTTTTTTTAATCTAAAATTAGAGGAAATCCAAAAATAGAGGAAGAATTATCCCGCCTATCCTAGAGAGTAACTAACCTAGAGAGATACATAAAGCACTTTTACATTTAAACGAAAGGCCTCTGCACACCGATCCAAATTTTCGGTCTGAAGTTTGCTGCGATAACATGCCAGGGTACAAAACCATGGGAACCAACGCGACATTGCCCATCTGACCGAACGAAAAAGAGTTTCACCCTGCCATATCGGATTGGTTTTTCGCAAGAAGAATGACCAATGAAAGCTGGCTCTTTTGAGTCGAATATAAAGGAGCATCTCAGTTGCGCTTATCCCACATTTTCGTAGCGACTTTGTACAGGAAACTGCAAAGAAATAGCGCGCGACAAATCCTCTCTTTTCTCCACATTTTTGTTAAACAGCTCCCTGTGATCAGGCACCAACAGAATAAACCGCTCAACGATTTTTTGTGTTTTTTGATTTCTTCTCTGCCGTCGTCGTCTTCTTTTCTATTTCCCATTTGTAGGGCATCAGTTTGTACCATAAACGGAATCTTCAGGCAGGGAGCATCGTGCATCAATATTTTCTCGACCCAGACGACGGTAAACCTGCTGAGATGCCATTCTCAGATTCGTTCGAATCTCAATTCGGGTCGTTGTGTAGAGGCCTTCAAACAGGATTTTTGTCAAACTTAGAGGCAAAAGAAAAACTAAATGAAAGCTACTTTTCAAATGTTTTTGATTCCTACATTTTGTGCACCTTTAAAACTGCACTGTGATTTTTATATTTATATTTACATTAATCCATCTTTGTTGATTTGAAAACTTGTCTAAAAATACCATTACGTTTACCAAACTAATGAACAGTTCACTAAATACAGGATATATTTTGCAAAGAGACAAAAATAGTTGGATACCAAAGTACCTGTGTGACCCAGAGCTGGAGCAGCATTGCTCTCCTTTGAGTCTCAGCATCAACGCCTTCATCCTGAAGCTGTTGAATGTAGCTTCCCAGCCACGATTGCCGTCCTGTCTTTCCATCTAAACATGATTGAGTCAGCCATTTCCATAGTTCCTCTCGTGCAGAGCTAGCTATTTGTTTCTCCTCTAAAGCAAAAAAGGTCCATTACAAATATTTTTCGTGAAAAAATTAATCACATAATTGATTAAATCCAACAGATTTACCTTTGTTCACAGTGGTTCGAGCTAATTTAGGTAAGAGCTTGTCAAACTGGCGAAACTTCTCATATATTTCTGTTAGCGCTGCAGTGTTGTTTTTCTCGGCATCAAAAATAGTGAGATAGCCAGTCCTGCAGAACAAAAATATCCAGAAAGTGAGGCATATAAAGCAAAATAAACCTATTGAACTTCATGCTCTTGATTTTAAACAGCAGCCGATTTTCCTGTTTGAGCTGAAGGCATCCAAGGGCATGACAGCAAGACTCTTAAGTAATTTATGACAGAGAGGGATTGTTTGGTGCCACCCTTCTGAGAGGAACAGGTTCTGCCAGCTGGCTCCTACAACGTAGGCTTGATCATCCGTTACTAAACATTTAAAAAAGCAATTGTCCATTTCCTGTTTTTTTTTCAGTGAATACAAGAATGCAGAAAATCGTTAAACATTCAGAGAAAGATTAAGCGTTATAATCAAAACTTTTAAAGACCTTTTAGTCACAAAACGCAAATTTAAAGCATATACCACAATAGTACACAAACAAACCTTCTACTCACAATGTTTGTGAGGAGAAAATGACCTTTAAATCATTGGGGTCAACCAGTTTTGACTATAAAATACATACTTGAAGAGCAAGCTGTAGCAAAGATTAAACAGTCCATCTTTGTTCCATTCTGACGTTTCCAACCCTTTATCCGAAGGGGTCATGAGAAGGTTAAGGTTCTTCTGCATTGAGCTGCAGAGTTGGGTTAAAGTATCCCCCTGTAAATACCTGAGCAAACACATCTGTGTTAATATATATGCTTTTAAATAGAAACCTAGAGTAAACACAGACTTCATTAGAAACCTACATCTTTGCCCTTTTCTTCTCGGATTCAGGATTGTGACTTGGCAAATTCAGGCTGAAGATTCTCTTCATTAGAGACTGAGCATAGCTGATCTGGTCAAGCGAGACCACGTCTGACAGAACAGCATCGTAGCAGTTTGAGTCCAGTAGAATAGTTATGTACTGCCCGGCTGCACGCACCTAAAAAACACTCGTCAACTAAGAATTGTTGCAGAGAAAATAGTTATACTAACATAACATTGCTTTTCTGTGGACCATGAGTTGTTGAAAATGTAAAAAATCCAAGCAGGTTTAATGGGCCAGGTCAGTGCCTAAACACTTGTCACTAAAGTTGAAAGGCATAAACGCCACATACAACCCCCAGGTCATTTCATTTAAAGCTTCTTCCTTTGATCGTGTTCTGCAAACATTATTCTGCATACAGCAGTACTGTGCAAAACTTTTAGACGTGTAGAAAGCTGTAAACAAATAATGCTATCCAAATCATAAATAAATGATTGTTCATTTCATTATTTTCCTTCCTGCTTAATTCATTTCAGGGTGACAGGGATTTCCAGTGCACATTGGGTGAGAGGCGGGGTACACCACGGACAGGTTGCCAGTCCATCGGAGTAAATTATTGTTTATTTCTGTAAATGTATGAAATTCAACGAGAGCAAACAAAACAAAAGAAAAATCTAAATTAAATCAATGCTGAGTGGTTCTATATGTTACCTTTAAACCGGCATTAATTCTTATATGCCACATGGCCGGCACAGTGAAGCCAAACCCTGGTGATCGCCTCCATAGTGCTGGTTGCAGAATTATAATTTTTTTGATTCTTTTTTTTTTTGATTGGGTGTTTTGTTGGATGTATGATCAATAGTGTGAAAGAAAGAAAATTAACTAAAAACTAAAATTAAAGCTGCAAGCGATAAAGGGATCGAGCACCTGGGGTGCTATCACCTTCTGGTTTCCAGTTTGTCATGCCACGCACTGTGACAAATCCTTATTTAGAAGATGTGTTCAAGCAAGAACTATTAAAAATAACTATACAGGCAAAAAAATTTTTTACGAAAAAAAGGTTATGACTCCAAGGTGACACTTATGACTCTAAATATTTTCTGGTATTGTTTTGGCCAATATTCTTGTTGTATATATCAGTCCTGATATAAAAGAAGTTCCTTATCAATTTTAAATGCTGTTCCACCTGTGACCACCTGGTGGCGCTATAACCAAGGATGTGTGCAGATGTGTTCAGACATGGACTGTTAGCATAGTTGGTAAATTTGGGACCAATCAGACAGAGGTAAAAAAAAAAAACGACGCAATTTATGAATTGATTTTCAAAGAGTCAAAAATCAATTCTATGGTAACGCTCTCAGAATAATGCTCTCGACGAACTACAACCTCTAACATCACATTTGAAATCAACTGTGTGGCCACATTTTGGATTTTGTGAAGACAAAGAAAAAGGGGTCGTTGATTAAAGCCATACGGAGTGCAAAGTCTCTCCAAATTTAAGTATTTCTGAAAAACAACTAACATGAAGAAGCATATTATTATTATATTCTCATTAGTATTAATGAGTACAACACTACATCAACCTTTTCTATGAGATACTATACTTCCCATTCCATAGCTCCCCATGGAAGAGAAATGTCACAAAAAGGGAAATATTTCTTTACTCAAAAAGGTGTGGGCTACAAGAAGATTAGCAAAGCTTAACATATAACATTCAAAATACTATAGCAAAAGTTGTCCAAAAATGTAAGAAAGATGGAAGTGCAACAATCACAGACATCCAGGTCATCTACGGAAGTTAACAT
Organism: Danionella cerebrum; assembly: GCA_007224835.1. Classification (NCBI taxonomy): domain Eukaryota; kingdom Metazoa; phylum Chordata; class Actinopteri; order Cypriniformes; family Danionidae; genus Danionella; species Danionella cerebrum. Next base: position 17,897 of record SRMA01025984.1, read on the forward strand.
CTCGACAAGAGTGTATTCTGGGTTGAAAAAAATCAACCCAGTGACACGCTGAGCATCGGTCTACATCGACAATCTGGACTCTAAAAGAGGTTATTCTTGAAGAATGGATGGTCACTAACTTGTTCATTCCATGCCACTTACAAAAAATGCTACCTGTCTCAATGTTAAACTTTTGTTAAGGGGTGTTTTCATTTTCAAGTGTTTTTGAATTAAATTTATAACCTTAATTTCATGTTATGGAGTTAAATAAGTGTTCATAGAGCCACTGGATACAGTCATACTTTTAAAGAGGGTGTATTCATTTACGCCGAACACTGTATTTGACAATTACATATTTATTCATAAAATAAACAGCACCATAACCTAAACATTAATAATTTTAAACATGTGCACGTTCACTCACAGTAAAAATGTCGCCGTGTTTCAGTTTCATCCGCGTCAGGAATTTTGCGGCATCTTTTCCAAACTCGAGAGCATGACCAAGCCACGGAATAATACCTTTGTCAAGAGGGGGTTCATTTCTTCGTCTGTAAAGATGACCATTTATTCATAAACATTGTTAGTTTGTTAAAGTTTAACTTTGAAAGTCCGTGTCCCAGCTCACCTCGTCCGTCTCTTGAACAGCAGCAGAACCGCAAGTCCCAGCAAGAGCAGCACAGTCCACATCACGACGGGTTTTTACCAAATCCTCACGTACTTCTTCTTCTTCTTCTTCTGAAGTTAAATACGAACACTCTGACACACGACTGTCACGTCACATCGTTACGAACTCGCAGCTTCTGTAAACGAAACTGTAGGCGTGTTTGTTCATGTGAGAAACTGACGCTATTACTTCATTACATCTCCTGCCCTTGAAGTTTCAGTCTTTCGAACTCGTCATGTTATACAGAGCACGCGCAAGATCACGATTTATCCTAAATTACAACCCACCAGCCGCGAAAAACTCACACTTTAACGATGTTATCTGTTCAGGAGTGTCCACTGACTACCAAAAGATCGACTCCAAATGTCCCTAGCACAGTGTACTTCATAAAACAGAATTAAACATTTGAGCCATTCCACCAAATGTTCTTTTTTTTAACGTTGATTTTAAAACAGAGTCCAATAACAAACATTCTTAAGTGTTCCGAATGGGTTTTGTTTCATCTTGTTTCATAAGAGTAACAATCAAAAGATGGGTGCTGTTTTCTAACCCTCTTTTTATTCTTTATATAAGTAACAGGACTGGGTTTTTAGCTACGAATTAGCAAAGACATGCTAAATAGCCAAAGGATTATAGAATCAGAAAATTTAGCAATTTCGGTTATTTACCAAATATGTGAATTTTTACACTAAGCTAATTAAATCGCTGAAATAGTTTGAGTAACAGGATAGTATTTAAAAGGATGCTCTAATATAATCACAAAACCTACAAAATCATCAAATAGGTAAATAGAAAATTGAGAGAACTTACCTTTGCTCTTCTCGTGGCCTCTAAAGATACAAGTGGTGCAACTCCCTGCTGACACAGTTTCAGGAAAATTCCCTAGTTTTTCAGGGGGTGGTGGGATAGGTTATGGTAATAGGAACGAGTAAAAACCTGGGGTCATGACTAAAATGTTTTTTTTTTTCTAAGAAAGTAAAGATATTTGCGTAAACAAATGTATTTGAAACCAACATTAGATTTATATATCAATGCAAAAGGTTCTTTTCAAAAATCTTAATCAATATATTTTATGGTAAAGTGAAGCATTAGAGACAGGACAAACAATAAATACTATTTTTCAGTGTTTTTGTGAATTTTATCAATATTTAATGTTATAGCTAACAATTGTAATACGATTAGTATTTAGTACACTTTCCTTGGTGATAAAATCTATTTATGAAACAATTTTAATGCTGATTTGTTTATATAAAGTTCCAGGGACAGAAATCGCATCCAGTCAGTGGAATGGCTCATATATTTTCAGAGAAATGCAATTTATTTAACTTCTTATTTTCTATCAAATTTTTGGATCCTTTCACTAAATAGATCCCAATATCCTTTACTCTTTGGTAAAGTAAATTGGTGCCTATAAAAAAAAAAAAACACAAAAAAACAAACCAAAACTAAAAGAAAAACTCAAAAATCACAAGCCCGCAAGCAAAAAAGTATAAATCTGTTTTAAGATGAGACTAGATAATCTAGATATAAATCAATTAAATACATTTAGAAAACATGACATTAGAGAAAGTTAATTATGTGAAACAGAAAATAGACATTCTATAAAATGATAGCATGACATGTTATGAGTCAGTTTTATATATCTTTAAAAAATGACTTATGGTATATGCAAAAATTTTCATAACTTTGACACAACCAAACTTGAATAAAAAAAAAAAAACATGTAAAAAAAAACAACAAAAGGTATGTCTGTATTTGAACTGTTTTTAACTACTGAAAAATATTTTTTTATTATAAAGTATTATGCTTGATTTACTTTTCTACATTATTAATGACATTTTTTTTGCCAGGAAGTACACTTAAAAGGCAGATGGTTTATTAATAAATAATTATCTGTGTAATTCCTTGTAAATATTTTACCCGTGGAAATTATAGGGAAAAAAAATATAAAACAATAAATGGGTTGGCCAAAGACTTTAACAGGCATTGTCCAGAAGGTGGCGACCGAAGTCTGTTCACTGATCTTTGCACAAAAGCAATGATTTCATGGAAATCCTTTTATTTCCTTTTCGAATAATTTTTTTATTTATTTAATGGCAATATATTTTGAAAACTATTAGTCGATTACATTTTTATATTTGAAAGCATAAACTAGAACACCTTTCTTTAGCTATATTGTCCACATCAAACAGATATTCAATAAAGTTTTATCAATTTTTTTAAACAACAGACATGTTCTAATGAATATGTTTGCAAAGATATTAAATTAATCTAAACTTTACTAACCTGTGCTAAAATAAACAGTTGAGAAAACTCTCAAAAATCAAGGCAATTTACTCCAATAGATTTGTGTGACAACTTAAGCTTACAAGAAAGTTTATTTAAAGTTCCTCCAATAAATTTGTTTAGGTTCAAGAAAGCAAGCTGGCACACACTTTTTTCTACAAAACCTGACTTGCAAAATTCCAAATCTACTACGAGAGATTATGTAGAGTTCTGTTAATCAAAGTCACACAGGTTAAGCTCATCTGCTATTTTTATAACAAGAATTATCAGAAGAAAGCTGAAATCTGTCTGTAATCTGGGAGCTCAAAAATAATGTATTCTTTTATACAAAGGTAGTGAATTCATGGAAAGACTACCCAACTGGCAAAAGATTATTATGCATAGATATCACGTCAGTATAAAAAAAAGCAGAGTAATTGCATCGAATTACAAGTAAGTTTGTCAATGTACTTCCTCCTCTAGGAAAATATCACGCAGATAGGAGCATGACAGATTTATTCTGGAGAAACGGCAAGATCCATATCTGCAAACAAGATTCACTAATGCAGTTCTGATGGAGACGAAGAGGTGATGCAGGGCAACAAGTAATTCAGAAAAATGATGAGGCAGACCAGCACTTCCTCAAATCAAACCAAACATACTGTTGGAATCGAATAATAATACTTCATTTTTGTTACTCTAGATTCCTCTATTTCCAGAGCTTTCAACAAACAGATGCATGTTTTCCAAGAGGAGCTCATGTATATTTATCACATTGCTGCCACGGATTAGTTTTATCAAAACTGGTCTGACTCAGGTTGTTATATCTTTTCAGACTGGTACCAGTAAAGGATTTTCTGCAAATCGCTTAGGATTCTGGGACTTTTTTTCTTAAGTCCCATTAACTTAACATGGGATCAAACCTTATACAGCTGTACCTTATTCTAAGAATCTTGTAGAGGTTAAGTATTGTTCAAAAGTATTTGAACCCCAGGCTCTAGAAAGGGTTAAAAAATTTCTATTGACTTATAATGGGCCTTGAAATAAATAAGGCAACAAAAATATATTCAAGATGAAACATCATATAGAAATGGAAGTTTGTTTATGAAAATCATAGTAACAAGTTAAAAATCTTTATGACATCACTGACAGCACCCTAGCAACCAAACGTTTTACCTTAGTAACCAAGCTTTGGGAAATGATAGACTCACAAGGGTTGGTTTATACAACTTATAGTAACAAAGAAAAGATTATATTATGTCACAAACCCCTCCATAGCAACCTGAGTGTTTACCATAACAACCAATTCTCCATTTCCCTCTCTCGCTAAGAAAAATCTTTGAGACATTGAGTTGGTTTAAATCACTTTTATTGACTTGGGAAACTTTCTTTGTTATCAATGACTCCTCCATAGCAACCAAAAATTCTACCTTGGCAACCATTACATTTTGCTTATAAACACAACTTTTACAACCCATCATCAACTTTAGCTGTCTAGTTATTTTTGGTTTCCCTTATATATTCATTTATTTACATCAAGACTGCGGTACAGAATGCTCTTATATTTCCTTACTGGATTTACTCTTTGCAAATATGTTTTTAAAGCCTCAAAGACCTAGAGATCCAAAGAAACCCACCATATCAAAGTGTAAGTACCTGTGTCACAACGGTATTGCAGCCTGACAGCTCATTGTGGCTCTGTTACTTTGAGATCGCAACTGGAATCATCATCAGCTCACACGCTGTGATATTGTAATCAGATTAAAAATATCATTAGCCTCACCAGACTCTTAAAGCAGCAGGAACACACCAATCAAACAAAACCAGAGAAAAAAAGTGATGTAAATACCAATACCTCACATTTGTTGCTGTTTGAGCACTTAGGGCTCATCAGGCATGAAGGAAAAATTTCCCATTAGGTCATGAAATAAGAAGCCTCTTTCTGGATGAAAGAATAGAGAGAGAGAGAGAGAGAGAGAGAGCCCGCTGATCTTCTAATCCTCTAATTTAATTACCAAACACAAGAAACGCTAGTGAACCTGACATAATCTGAAAGGGAACTGCAAGCCCACTTTGAATCCAAAAATGAGCAAATAAGCTTGTATCATAGTATAGAACTATATTTATTTCCATGTTGAACATTTAGTTATTCAACTAGATTTTTTTAAGTTGGATATTGTGATAGAAAATTGTAAACATTGCAAATAATTGATAATAATGTTATTCAGTTCCGCTAAAATATGTGCTGCTGTGTCTCTGTGACTCTTGGAATGACATGCTTCCTGTGGGAAGACTCGATATTGTCGGTCTCCGGAGAAGGTCTCTTTTTCTCTGCATCATGTAACGTGACAGGACTGAAAACTGCGCAAACGCCTCCTGGCCACAAGGTGACTGAAATGCTTTTCTGATCATCCTAATGCATTAATAAACCGGTTTCCTTTCTGTTCATTCAATCCCGTCTCTAGAGTCTTAAATATTAACGCGATAATGTATTAATTCGGTAACAATATCTTTGCTTTTTTATTCGATTTTTTAATTCTATTTAATTTTATCAGTCTAGTGTTGCCGAGCTTTCTGAGGCAAAGATGATACCAGAACTTCTTTTCAATCAGATTGCGTCTCACAGCAATACAAATGTACCACCAACAGCAGAACACATTAACTTTAGCCACACCAAACATTCAGTGCAACACCATTTCATAGATGAACTATGTGGCATTTTAGAACATGTACAACAAAATGAACACATAACAGTGTAGTAGTTTCTGGTTGATTTCTGACATAGAAAAGAAAATACATCACAAACAGGAGATAAATCGCAAAAAGGATTTTACAAGTTGCTAAATTAAAGTAGCACGATTATTTTCTACCCCTTTTGTCTCCAGATCCTCACCTCTCTCTCTCTCTCTCTCTCTCTCTCTCTCTCTCGGTTTGTTAGATTACTCATGTTTAAACTAAATAAAGCCTCATTTTCCATTAAATCTGCTTAAATCTGCCTTCCAGAGTCTTCTTACTTGGTTTAGAATTAATATTCAATGACAAGAGAAAAGAAGCACTGCTACATAACAAAAACCAACCTAATAAATCCTAAATAGTATATTATTGCGTTTTCAAAAACACTTTTCTGGTTAGTTTTAGCTTGACCCAATGTGCAAAATCCCATGGTTTAGGAAATCCTGGAATAAAAATGGTTTCAAGAGGGAGAGTCCCCTGTGCCCAAATAACTTCAGGTCAAGTTTAGCTCATTAGTCACAGATCATAGTCTGGAGGCCTCTGCATGGATTGAGTTTGATATAAAAAGAGTTTTTATACGGATACACGCAGTCTATTTTTATAACTATCTCCATGTTATCAAATGCAGATGAGCTTGCTGTGTTTTCCAATATTAGAAGGGGAATTCAGGAGGCTTAAAGTAACATTTGTTTGTGTTGTTGACATAGAGGACTCCTTTCCTGTTTTGCTATGACTATGGAGATTTCAAGTTTGATGTTTACAGTAATCACATCCAGAAGTACACACAGATCAGCTTCTGGATGACTACGGTTGCCACAAAGACGTTCATAACTTCATAGCTGTTCTAGTTGGCTGTTTCTGTTTTTATTTTCATAATCTTTTTTCGTGTTCAGTGAAAAAGGTTAATTGTATAAGGTTAACCCCCACAAAAAAACCACAACAAACCTGAAATTGTACAAAAAATACAATTCAGAGTAAGTAATTGTAGTCATTTTTTGTTGAAAACTAAGAACAAACAGTTTTTTTTTTGTAACAATAATCTAAAGAGTGAAGACAAAATAAAAATTCACAAAATCCCCCCAAAAAAGCAGACAGGGTCTAAAATGTGTGATTTTTTTTGTGCCTGAATGTTAGGGAGTTAGCCTGACGGTGGGAGGCTCGAGTGACAAAAACAACAAAAACTTTGCAGATGTAACAAAAATGTAGTTTTTTATTGGTGCAAAAATCCCAGAAAAAACAAAAACTCCCCAGAAAAAACATCCAAAAACAAAGCAAGAAAGACACGACAATATTTATAGCTACTTGCATTTGATGACACAGACACACCATACTCCTACAACAACCCACACAAAATGGAAGTCTGGGAGCCCTTTTATGTTGCAGGCTCCGCCCCTGGATCATACCATTTCATAATTTTATGTGGTGGAAAAATTTTACTGCTATGAGCACAAACAGAGCAAAAATGAATAAAAACAGTAAAGCACATACAAACTCAAAATACACTTATTCATAACACAATTTAGACAAAACATTGTAAAACAAACAAGTTAACAGAAAAATGTTTTTGTGACCTTGATGATGTCATCCAAGATGGTGGAACAGTATGGCATGGTAAAGATTGAGTATAAAAAGACCGGGTTTTGAAATGAACAGGTTTGATTCTGAAAATGAAAAATGGTAAGTGAATGCAGTGTGTTTTCCAATAAATGTTGTGCAAAATGACTGTGTGAGTGTATTTATTTCAATGTATGTTTGTAAACTGAACATAAACTCAAACATATAGCACACCAAACGCTTCACAGATTAACATAACACATTCAAAATGGTCACAGTTTTATCCAACTGTGACACTGAACTTTGAACAACACAAGCCTTTTCACAGGACTTGTACTTCAAAGGGATATCCCTTCTTTTCACCACTAGATGGCTTGGATGGCACTGATTTGGTCTGTAAAATGAAACTGAAAGGCGATAGCATTTAATTTTCAATTACAAATGATGCAAATGATGTGTCATAACGCTTGTAATGTTGGTTTAAAACCACAAATCTCAAAGCAGCCGCTGTGATTGGTGCGTGCAGAGACTTCTAAGGGTTAAGAGCTGTTAATTAAGACATTTGACTAAACTTTCAGTTGGAGATTAATATGTGTTGATTTCTAAGTTATGAAAGCTTTAAAAGTAATTGCTGTTTGCTGTCAATGGGTGATTCCGCAAGGTGACTCTGAGGTGCTGCTGCTTTTCTTAATTTTTCAGTTCACTTGTCTTGCCTTACATACTGAAATCATGTTTTCATTTTGGAACAGATACCAAAGAAAATACCCCCAGATCATCTGTCGGACAATAGAAGGACTCATAGCTAAATCTAAATTCAAAATGTTATAAAGGTTTACCTAAGGGCAGTTTTATGTATTTTCTTGTGTGATTCTGTGATTTCCATTAACTGATATCCATAATTATAATAAAGTGAAATATAAAATCATATAATATATGAGTTTCACTGCAATGATCCTCATTGAACTTTTTCTAATATATTTTTTTAGCTGAACCTAAGAACCTCTGTGAGAGTTTGCTGAGGTTGTCTGAGCCCGAGGCTGTCCTGTAGCAAGCTGCAGTGCATCTAATCTGCAATAGGAGCATGGACTGAAGAGGGAAGCGGTAGGGACTTGATTTATTGGTATTGAGTATTGTTTTTATTGGAGTCAAAGCATTTTTAATCATACTGTATGTTGATCTGTGCTCGGTCAGCAAAATAAAAAATAGGAACTGAGTCTGGTACATCTAGCATTCGCTTAGTACTTGCATGTGGTCCAAACACTGGCCTAGCTCCGGCTGTACCACCAGTATGACGCTCAAGACACTCCTCGCTGCAGACTGCGTGACCCGTAACCCTAATTCTAACCCCAACAGATACCAACTCTATTTCTAGACAAAGAGATCAAAAGAGATCAGTCTGCTGCACCATTCTCTGCTGCACCATTCTCATGCTGGTGTTCTGGAAGTGGTGGTCATGTGATGTGGCTGCAGCAGTATACTCTCAAATCTGATGGAGTTGGTATTGTTTTAACAGTAGACATGGCATTGGGTTCTGTCACATGTAGCCCTTTCTAGAATCCATACTTGGTTCAGTCAAATCTTTAAGGGACGCTGGCCATTCAAAGGCTGGTTGTCTATCAGGAGTTGAGCGAGATACACATTACTATTCAAGTTCTACAGCTAAAACCATTCCATGTCTCCATCTGATTGGATTTGCTTCGCCTCTGGTCAGAAGTCCGTCCAGTCAATAGTTATTTAGCACTTATTTTTGTATTTTTGACATTTTGTGCATTCCCAGTGAAGCTTAATACTGTATAATGACCAGTCGATGTGTCACTTGCTGTTTAAGACTTTCTCAACCTTTTTTCATTTCCTGCTAGTGAAAAAAATCACAGTGTAAAGTGCCAGGAAAGACTGTTTTTAATAGATATGATCTAAGATATGGAGTGGTAGGTAATATCTGTTTTATTGGATGCCTGAGGCCCAACTTTCAGGGTTACTTCTTGTGATGGTGCCACTTTCATGGAGATGTTCAACAACCATGCTAATCAAAACCATTTGACTGAGTTTCAGATTATTCCATATAAATATTTCTGATAGAAACTCTACTTTTAAGGGCTTCATCAAAGTGCCATCAGTAGAGAAAGATTGTGTTAATAAAACAGTATGTGCTTGTGTATTGACACCATTAGCATTCCGACCACAAGATTCGAGTGCTTAGTCATTTTCCAGCCAGGATGATGGATTGTTCAGAATTGATTTAGAAAAATAGTCCAATTAGTAAACACATAAACAAACCAGTGGACACTGGGAACGGGTTGATCTGAAAAAAAAAGTGTATGATGGAACAGTCTTTTATTGTATTTTATACAGTAGATCAATATTTTTTTATCTAAAAATTGTATATTCCGACACGTATTTTATTCTTACACATTTTGTCTGTTTATGTGCTTTCCTTCAGCTATTGTTGGATTCTGTGCTTGGTTTGCGATTGCATTTTGTATCAGCTTTAGGGCCTGTAATCACTGTACATTTGTTTCTGACTCATAAGATCTACAAATGAGAATGTGTTACTCATTTCTTTTTATTGTCTGAAAGCCAAATTGTTTAGAAGTCAGGACATTTTTTTTACTTATATTTGTTTGCACATTACGCCATTGCTGATGGGGGTCGGAAAGTGTGTATAAACAGCAGAAATGTAAAAAAATGTCTAAGTTTTGTTCAGTTTACGGATGGGATTTTAAAGGTACAAAACATGTTTCTTAAAACTGGGGATAAACCAAGAAACTTGGGTAAACAAGGAGGCAGAAATGTGCATTTGTGGTTGGAAGGAGCATAATGTTTGAATCATTTGTCATAGGGATGGGCGAAAATAATTTTTCGATTTTAATTTTAATTAATCATTTTAATATGGTTTTACTTCAGCACAGTACATTTGAGGTGAAACCAGTGTAAACAGAATGACATAAATAATGAAACTGTACAAGACTGAGCTTTGCTCATGTAATCTGTCTGCTTTTTACTACACCTATTACTTTAATAAAATGGCTTATATAACTTCAAAATCTTAATTTTATGTTGTTATATCATTTTGCTATAAGCAATATAAGCTACACAAAATACTGGAGATATTAACTTCCCCTCCCAAACGTGCTGCAATCACCTCTCTGTATGTTTAGCAATAACTTTATATTTAGTGGTGATTCAATAGACCACAGTGATTGAATTAACTCACATTATGCCGAAAAGTAGAAGTGCAACATTGGATTTTTGTGCTAGATTAATCTCTAGGACTTATGTTAAGTTACTTTCAAGAACCTAACAAGTGGAGTTTATGTAACAAGTTTCGGGGGAAGTCATTAGGACATTAAGCTTAAAGTAATAATCTGGGAAGTCATTAGCTTAAACATAACCTAGCCATCCATTCTTCTCCTGACAGGCATCGGCGCTTCCAGTCAATCCAGCACTACACCTCAGTCAGGCCCTGTCCACTAGTCCCAGATTATTATTATTATTATTTTTATGCATTTATGGATTGTATGCAGAGATTTCCTGTTTGATCACTGTGTTGTATGAATAATCCAAAACAAGGTAACTGAATCTTTTTATTTATGGAGCAGAACTCTCAGAACCATTACACAGACACACTCTTCTTTCTTCATTCTTAATCCCATCTATTGTATTAAAACAATTGTATTAATATAATCTAGCCTAGTAATTGAGAACACACTGAAAAGAGGTACCCTTGTTTTTAGAACTCAATGCTGAAAGCTCATTTTACAACTTGTTCAAATTGACTGCCATCTGTTGGGTTTGGTGTCATCTTCACAGTCTTTTGGGGGGTTTTGTTTGCATGCATACTTCAGTAAACTGATCTATACGATAAAATTATATTCACGTTGAGGTCCCAGTGGCATTGATTTTTCCTTTTAACAATAAGATGTTCACCTTTGTCTGATTTCATCATCTTTGCTGAACGGAATGCTACCTTGTCATCCAGATATATCCAGTATCAAGCCCAACTTATTTGAATTTTTAACCTCGGCAAGTGGCGTAGTGCTGGAGTTGGTCATCCTGGGCTTGGCGGTTCGATCCCCAACAGGGCTTAGGCTAGCCACTTCAGCCACATTGCCCTGTATGGATGTGTGTGACTGGTGGGGTGTATTTTGTATAGTGGGCAGGGGAAATGGCAGCCACGTTCAGTCAGGCAGCTGAGGGTTACCAAGGTTGCTAAGCACCACCAGTGTGTGAATGTCTAGTGAATGACTAATGCTCTGAAAATTCTAAAGTGTCTTTGAGCATCTGGAAAAGCGCTATATAAAATTGAATTATGATTTGAACCATTGTTTTAAAACTGGTTAAAAGCAAATGTTCCATCTCCTTGTATTGCGCTACTTTCTTCTTTGTGTTCCCATGAGAAAGCCTTTTTGTTTTAGTTTAATTCAGCTTGAGTACCTATCTAAGTATTTGTTATCTTAAACGTCAAAGATAGATCTGCACAGAATGATCATTTTTCACGTCTTTATTGAACTAACAAACCAGATTTGCAACTGAAATCATATTTAAGTAGAGCCCCATGTGAAGATTGTGTGTTTCATAGTTCACCCCATACCAAGTCTGCAAATCGGATCAAGATTTGGTCTGAGGAGATTCTAGCCAGAAGCAAAGGCCCTCCAGTTTATTCCAAATAAATCTTTGAGCTCACAATCCATGTTTAAATAGTGACTGCCATGCATCATCGGTTTGATACGGTGAGGTCTAGATAATGGAAAGGAAATCACTTTTGTTTTGTGAGAGAACATTGGAGAGTGTTATACATGTCTTACAAAGCTTTGTCCTTATTTATAATTCATAAAATTCTGAGACTTTCCAAGATGTTAAAGTTAAAGAAACATGACTACTGCTTGAGAAGAAATATGGTTTAAAAATGAACTTGTAAACCTTCAAAATACTTTGGAAAGAAAGTTTATGTAATTTGTGTTGAAATATTCACATTTGAATTGACGTCATCTTGGCAGCACAGAGGCACAGAGCGTATTGAAGCTGCCTCTAAATTGTCAGTTTGACGCTCAACCAGAGTTGAGGGTTTCCACCAGGGACTCTGGATTCCTCCCACATCAGGTGTATTTGTGACTGTGAGACAACAGTGAGTCATTGTGACCCTGCTTTTGTCTGGCAAAGTGAGCTATAGAGAACCTGTGACCCTGGAACCAGGACAAGTTGGTAGAGATGATTGGAGAATTCCACCAGATTTTTTTTCCACTTTTCAATTTGAAAGTGTATGCTAAAGTTGCATACAGTGAGCGATTGACATTATTTACACCCCTTGCTTCAAGGTGCATTGTTCAAATTTCAATGAAAAAATGGCAATATCCTGAATTTCATGATTGCTTTAGGGTTTGACTGTGGTTGGTTCTGTGAATTGCACACCAGATTCACTCATCCTGTTTTTACTGATATTCTCCACCAGGGGTGGCTCTAGCCTATTTGGTGCCCATTAACAAAATGAGTTTTGTATTACAAAAATTGAAGAGCGGCGTGATTTTAGTTATAATGGAGCATTTTTATTATGCACTTTGGGTTTGGCACTTTGCAGACGGTCCCTAAGCGATTTTGTCTGAGTCAGTTGCACCAATGTATTTGGGCGAATGCAGAGGTAGACATGTACACAAATTAAAATGAGTTTTCATTTGTCTATTGAGAGCATTTGGGTCTTGAGATATTGAGCAAAGAAAACCAAAACTGAATCTGCAGCCAACTTTAGCCTACTGAACATCCTCCAGCAGCCGGTGACAAACAGCAGCTGTCATGACCATCATGGCCGCTTTACTTCCCTGTGTTGCTTAACCCTTGGAAGCCTGGGGCCTTTTTGTGCGTTTTTTACTACCTTACATTTTGCTCTAAAAAAATTACAGTTCTTGTGGCAATACTTGATATCGTTTTTATTACAACCCCGGCTTTTTTCCCAAATATTTGTTATTGTTTATTACATTACACTATAATTCCACAACAATCCTGAAATTGTACAAAAAAATACAATTCCGAGAAATAAACTTTGTCTTTCTTTTTCCATTGTAAACATTTTCCAAAAATCAGAATGAACTGTTTTTATGTTTTATAACAAAAATTTAAAGTGTTGAGACAAAATAAAAATTCATAAATGCCCCAAAAAAGCAAAGCCATATCACATGTATTGTACTTCCAAAGGTTACTACCAAGGGACAGCAGTGTTAATTGTTTTGTTAAAGGGAAATGTGTCAATCAAATGAGAAATGATTTTGCCAGATGCCAGATGTGTCTTTTGCTCTGCAGGGATAGGGATGATAGAAACTGAGTGGATCTTATAGTTTCTTTAACCAGGTCAAAGCAAAAAAACAGTTGCTTTACCAGTAGATTTGGGATAATATCATAGAATGCAAATCCAGATAAAATGCCTTACTTCTGTTTTCTAAACCTGTTGACTGCTTGATTCCAAACCTGAAGACAACAATCAGTTGATTTGCTTGTTTTCACCAATTATCTTTTAGAAAGACCAATGCCACTTTGTTCTGTAAAAAGAATTTGTTTACATACACACAGCAGTGCATTATTGTGTACAGATTATTTGGACGAGGCCGTTGACCACCATGTAAGGGTCCAGCTGTACAAACTCTGTGATTTCCTGGCTCATTGAGTCTTCCGTATGAGTATCTCTATTTCTTCTGAATGATTTGACTCAATTTCCCCTTATGCACCAATGAGGATGAAGTTATAAGGTCAGGTTTTGGAATTCATTGGGATTTACAGTGTGGCTGAGGACCCCTAAGATCAAGAAAAGAGTCTAATTTGCCATGGTTTAAACCAAACAAAGTTCTTGTTTGATCTCCACATCATAGGGCATGAACATACTTCACAACGGCTGGGGCACAACAGAATTGGGAATCTGGAAAGCTTTGTGAGCAGCTGGACAGGGTTGAAGGGAATAGCTCTGGGTAATCATGGCATTTGATGTAGTCTGAGGTCAGGCATGCACTTCATTGCTGTGATTGTGCTTCAGTTGAATAGATTACATTTTGATGTAGAGTGAAGTATATATCATTTTAGATTCAGTGTTGGGTGGCGTGTAGCGCTAAACATAGTGGAATCACTGTTTTTTTTCCTCCATAATTGAATAACACATATTTTTAAATTAAAATAAGTTATCTTTATGTCCCAGCTTATTTTTGCTACTTAACTGCTTCAAGCTTCTTCTCGAAATTTCAAGGAAAAGTCGGAAAATTGTGATGTACTGAGTAAAATATTTGTGAGAAGCAAGGAAAACAACTAAATGAAATAGTCACAAATATTGGCTAAAACAAAACACACCACTACATCTGTCTCTATCCCAATCCTATTTTGTACAATTTTGTGATGAACTCCAACAGATCCTCCATAGATCCTCCATAGTTTGTTGTTTCAAGTATATCCTTTTCAATTCATGGTGTCATGAAAATCTTAAATGCTGATCTTATGTCTTAAACATGACTGACAGCATATCTGGTGTGCCCTGGAACCATCTTAATGGCATTAGCAGTCCTAACTCTTCCCTATCGTTCAAGTGGGGAGCTGGACCGCAATAATTTTGCATTTTTGGAAAGTAATGTGCTTGCTGGGAGTAGAGAGATGACAGAAGGCTCAACATTAGGTGTCATTCTCATCTGAGGAGGATGCCTCATAATCAGGGTCCTCCTCAAGGTTATCTTTTTTTCTCAGAGACATTCTCCGTTATGTCACTTTAAAGCACGGAAAACAACAAAATTAAATTGGCAACTAAAAATGGCAAAAAATCCACAAAGCTGTGTCTTTCCCAATCCCATTTTATACAGTTGCACTCTAGAAAATCTAATCCTACTGCACCTTTTTGAGATACCAGAAGGTCGTCCAGACGATAAAACTTTACCGAGATAATCATCTGCCCAAGAATTCCCTCTGAGTTCCTTACAGCTCTCTGATCAGAAGATTCTCTGGATTTCTACTTATCTGTCCCGATTTGACCTGCCACTGCGGAGTCGTTGAGACTCTGTAACAGTGAGGTCTTGTAATAAAATATGAATATTACATCTTTGCACTGGCTCTCCTTCGATATAATTTGCTTTTCACTTCAAAACAGAGTTATGAACAATGTAAACAGAAGGTGAGGTGAGGTAGTAGTTTATTCAAGTTCAGATTGTATTGGTAAAAAAACTATTGTGTCATAGATATTGATGATGAATAACCACATGAGTTGGGTATTTTTGGAAAAGAAGCCAAATCTCGAAGCAACGGCTCAAAGAAAGCGGTGGAAATAATTATATCCAGGTTTCAATTCTTCCTAGTGCGTGAGTGTGCTTCTTCGGGTTGCCATCATTTTGCCACCCACAGTGAAATGAGTTCAGGTTTTAAAAGAGCTAATGATCCAGCAGACTGAGATTAATCTCTTCACAATTAAATGTATTTTAGTATTACATTATTTTTCACTGAGCAGTGACAGAAGTTTCAAACACATTGAACTTAGCTAACTTTTAAAAATATGAATCTTGAGCATTAAACACAGGATGTGCTTTACTCAACTTTCCTCTCACTTTCAGGACCGGGCACTCGCAGATTTCTTTCAGGAAATGCAGATTTTGTCAGTGTTGTATCCTATAAGACGAATAAAGCTCAGAAACCTGAGTGTAAACCTGTATTCGTTGTGATTAACTACTGGTTTTTGGTTCTTAAAACTCAAAATAAATGCACGGGAAGCTAGAGATTGTTCAAAATGTACAGAGGCGCTTTAAAAGATATATGAGTCACACATTGACGAAGGTTATGCTTGACGTAGAGTTATGGCAGAGGAAGGATAGACTCTTGACATTTGAAGATGATTGTTGAAAACTCACATCTCAAGTTAAAAATGTGCTGTTGTTAGAGAAGTGAAGATATAAGCCTTTATGAGTCAGAAGCATTTTTATCTGAATCACTGGAGACAACAGAATCCCGGTAAAGAACGGCATGAAACAGATTTAGATTAGTTAAACAGATGCCAGAGATTCAATGTGATATTGGCATATGAAAACTTGGTTCTGAAAATGAAATCCCGAATGCATTTTCAAAGGACAGCCTTTCGAATGAAGAGAATCCATGGCTTTGTGTGTGGATTTTTTTCACAGTACATTAATAATTTTGGATCATGAGGTAGCGGGTGAAAATGGAAGATGAGTGCTGCATTAGCCACCAGAAGCACCTTCTATCTCGGTTAAGAAGGATATTTTGTGGCCATTGAACGAGTTGGATCACTGTGTTTCTCATCTGTTAGAAAATTTAAAGGGCAGCTATTTGCACTTTTTACAGAGGGGGATATTTGTATTTTGGTAAAAAAAAAGGAGGAAAAAACAATGCAGATCTTGTATAATTAAGTGTTCTAAATTTTGATTAATTTGGTTTTTGATTTATTAGAGTTGAATCTTAACATTGCAATTACCTGTGATGTCATGTCTACCTCCAGAAAGCGGCGGTGCCCAAATCCCACTTGCTCTATAGTATTATAGAAGAGAACCAGCATAAATGAGAGGAGCAGCAACTAGGGGAGTAACAATAGACTCTTCTCACATATCATGATATTATGTCCACGATAAGACATGCATCACAATATTTAACATTATTCTTAACCTACGAGTGCAGCTATTTATATAATGAAACATCATCGGGAATAAACATTTTAAATGTTTTGTGAATTCTAAGATAAGAATGTTAGGGTCTAGTTTGAGTTATGAGCATTCAATATCATCCATCCACTTGGGGGCAGCGCTGGCAGCTGGATTAAATCATATCTTTTACTTTAAATGATGCAAAGCTCATTTTATAATGTGACTTCTGTTTCTCATTTAAAATGTGAGTAAAGAATAATTGAGTACCAGTAAATATTATATAAATCAAAAAGACAAAGTAAAGAAGTCGCAGAAGTGACTAGAGACACAATCACTTACAATACAGTTGTGGCGATTTATTGTTCCATGATACATTGTTAAACCATTTGCAGATAGATGATGCATGCTCATGTCTTGGGAATTACAGCCTGAACTAATGTAAGGGTTTTACGTCTTTTGTGGACATTTTTTCAACTCCTCCCTTTTGTACAGATAAAATGAGGTGATGTCAAGTGAAAGAGCAAGCTGAGTAGATGACATGTTTTCATGCAGACTTGAGTATCTTTGCCTTGTTCCCTTATCAGAAGTACTTCTTTTTGGTGACATATCTTAAAAGAAAACCTCTTCTAGCCAGTATTCCATGGACAATAGATGGGTGTATATGGATCCTACTGGTTTCTGCCAGTTGTGAGCTGATTCAACATTTTCCAATTATTCGGAATAAGTTTCCGT
The DNA here is from genome assembly GCA_007224835.1 of Danionella cerebrum. Taxonomy (NCBI): domain Eukaryota; kingdom Metazoa; phylum Chordata; class Actinopteri; order Cypriniformes; family Danionidae; genus Danionella; species Danionella cerebrum. The sequence goes on from SRMA01025984.1 coordinate 35,429, forward strand.
GGACTTCTTCAATCCTAAACGTCTTTAAAAGAACTTGAACAGCATATCTTCAAACCCCAATCTGTTTTGAAATCTTGTCTGGGAGAGACCTTGTTGTAGTCACTACCTTATGTCCTGTTGCTGTGCTAAACCCTCAAAAATGCTCTGAAACCGCAAAACAATAATACTCCGAACAATTACAATAGGGTTCTACGCACCATTGTTGCTTGAGCCTTAATAATGACCATGAAGACTTTGTTCATGATCAATCATTGATGCCCATGAATCATTTAAATGAAATCCTCCTTCATTCAGAGTTGTCATACGTGCTCTTGATAGTAGCCATTGATGTGGTTAACAAAGAGGTCATTAGTTGGGCTTCCTCAACGGTGCACCACCTCCTCCCACCTTTGCATTTAACTGCTGGTTTTCACATCCCAATAGCAGTAAGTGCACCGTTCATGTGTTTTGGGAAAATAATAAGAAAAATATTGGTGATGCTAACAAGTTGCAATGTGAGTCTAATGAGAAAAGATTAGGATATGAGCAGCTAAATGCACTGTCTGACCTTTTTATTTTGCTGTTCCAGATCGCTACGGTTTCTTGCATACAAATGTGCTGGTGCTCGTTTTTTTCTAATCTGGATGTAGCCTATTTGGAAAAGAAGTCATATTTAAAGTGTCGTGTCTTTTCAGATTTTTTTTATGTTGACAAACCATTTAAGAAACTTTAGCAGAGAGTGTGTTGATTTCAGATTTGTTATTTCACACTTGTCTTGATTCTATGCGTCTGGAGTTTCCTTTAGGCGTTGTATTTAATGGCATCATGTATCATCACAGCAGGATTTGAAACATAAAGCATCAAACTGTGGCACTAAAAACCAGAGTGATACAAAAGCACTTTGAGCATTTCACTAAAACTTTTTCTACATTTGCCTAATGCTGGTTTGTCTACATGCATATCATAACCTTAAACAGAAGTCAAGATAACTCCCATTAATTGCTAATATCATTAAAAAATGCATTAGCTACAATCAGAAGCAGTCAAACATCCCTCAGAGACAATGAAACAAAAGGCAATATATACAAGAAAATAAGAGACAGCTGGAAACACGATCAGACAGGAAATACTGAAGGGATCGTGGGAAATGTAGTCCAGCATGTCCCCTATCTTTACAACAACATTCTGCAATAGAGAGTCTCTCAAATTGGTCCATTCTGCCATTGTTGCCTTGGGAAAGCCACTGGTGTGGTGTATTTGGTGGTAGGCAGGGAGGTCTTCTGGAATTCTCAGTGGATGTTTGCTTGACTTTCTTTCCTCACACATGCAGTGCACAAATAGGAGAAATGCTCTTAAAGAAACAGTAATGGCGTATTCTTTAAGATGTAAATGTATCAATAAATATGAGTAATTATATAAGCTTTATGGATTTGAACACTATTTTCGGGTGGTGAAACAAAACATGAGTCTGATGCTAAATCAAATAGAAACAGCCTTTACTTCAAGCATGACAGATTTGAAATCCATAAATAACATAGAATAATAGCCAACACACAATTTATGGAAACTATAGAAAGTGGTTAAGTTGCTTACTGTAACTCTTCGGAAAATAGACTTTACCTATTCTTTTTTCACCTGGTTTTGCAACAAGTTTTCAATAAAGTGGAAACGATAAACAGAAGTGCTCTTCCGGACACTGGCTCACTCCTCATTTCAAATGTACTTTACCTATTCTTTTTTCACCTGGTTTGTTCAATAAAATGGAGATAATAAGCAGAAGTGCTCTTCCAAACACTGGCTCACTCCTCATTTAAAATAAACATTACCTATCCTTTTTTCACCTGGTTTTGCAACAAGTTTTCAATAAAATGGAGGTGATAAAAAGAGGTGCTCTTCCAAACACTGGCTCGCTCCTCGTTTAAAATAAACTTTACTGATTTTTCTTTTGCAGGAAAGATTCTACAGGAAGATAGAACAGATGTTTAGCTGCTACACTTGGCAACATAGATTTTTGAATGGGTGTCCATTTTCTTTTAATTAGTGTTGCGTTTGTGCATCTTTGTACTTGTAATAATTAAAGAATTATTTCATATACCTTTACGGATATGTAGCATAGGGTTACTTTTTAAAGGATCCCTGGATGTAATTAGAGATTCATTAACATTCTGCCGCAGTTGTTGACAGCAGAACATCTTGGTTGATGGCGTCTACAGCTGAGACCAATTAACCAGAACAGAAGTGTGAGCATAGCATATATTTCTCAGAGTGAGGGCTGTTTGCAAGGTTATCTGTTCTGCATTATAAAGGACAAACAGCCCATAGGGTACATGATATCTTCTTTAACCCCACTATCAATTTATTCCAGGCTGCTAGAGCACTGCTCAAAGTCTTATGCTTGCTTTTAACCTCATTAGAGCAAGGCATTTCACTTTCACCGACCAAACCATCTCGGTTTCACAAAAACGGTGTATTTAATTACAAAATGCTTGTGTTATATTTCTTTCTCACTGGGATACTAGGGGGAAGAGTTTTTCGGCACATAAATTACCCAGAAATATTTTGTAATAAAGAAAATTTGACATCATATCACTCTCTGCTGACTTCATGAAGCTCTTCTGCTCGAGCCGAGTGACTCATCGTAGCACACTGCCCTTTAGCGATCCAGTTGATGAACTGTGTACCAAAACAACTATATAAATCAAGTTTTCCCACAATCCAAATGCAGATATGGATCAAATCTACAACATTGTAAATTCTCAGACCTCCACAGCCATAATCCCAAAGGCAAGAAAATAATTATTGTGTTTCATTTTCATCTTAACTGCCGGCTGATTTTTTGTCCCACTACAGAAACTACAATGGTGATAAAAAATGAAAACGCAGAACCTGAGAAATCCTGTAGCATAAACTAGGGCTAGAGCCTGCAACTCACAACACAGGATCACCTGCAACAACTTACCTCATTTTCCATTCACCGTCTACAAATAAAAACTACAACTCCCAACAGATTCTTGTGCGTTGTCAATGTTGTTCCCCTGTGTTACTTCCTGGACTCTGCAGCGTGAGTTTTTGCTATCTTCTTCTTACCTGTGCAATGGTTACTCTTAGTGTTGATATGTGAGCTCCACCACCAGCTTAGTCCCTGAGTGGAGCTCATCAGTTAGCACCCTAGCTGGTGTGCTACTTCGCTCTTGCCTGGTGCTTGCCTGATGAAAACATGCAACTCTGCTCTGAAATCTCACCTGTTGCTCTGAGTGACACTACGTTTTCTGCACATGATAAGCAGGATTTATGGTTATCTGGAACCACAATGGATCCCATACACATTTGGAGCTCTACCAACCCTGCTACTCTAGTCTACAATATCATCACTGTGACAATAAACACTGTGAATACTCCGCCGGTCTCCTGTAAAGTGTGTAATGGTCACTCTAATACTTGACAGTGGCGCTGAAATAGATTCTATGTCCCATTAAAAGCAAATATACTAGCACTAAACTTTAAAAAACTTTCTAAACGCCATATTAATGGTAAATGTCTTTTTTTCCTTTACTCTTTTACTAAACACATTGCAATATAACAGAAAAAATGAGTGAATCCTTCATCTGTCAAGATGGATTTCCCAAGCTCCAGGGTGTCTTGAAATCTAAAAGGCATGGTTTACTTTTTTGAGATATTTGTGTGTCGTGCAGAAATGGGGCAATGCTTGTGCAAATACACTTGAATGAGAAGGCTTTTGTGGGATTTGTAGTTTCATGTTCAAGAACGCCGTCTTCTTGGGTTTCATGGAGTCATCGGTCTCATGGGGTTATCTATAAAATACATCTACATGTGAACAGAATTCCATTTTTTTTAACCATAGCTTATCTGAGATTATTTTATTTTGAAGTATGACCCAGTTGAGAGGTCTGCAACATAGCAGAAAATTGGGACCTATTTGGTTCTAACCAAGAATAAATGAGGAATTAATTAATAAAAAAACTGTTTTGAGCACCATCACTATAAATAAAACCTTGCATTTGTCAGCTACTTAATCGCCAGATACAGCAAAGTATTGTTCAACGTCTGCATGTTTGTCCCCATCTCTCTTCGTTTGTCTTGTGGTGGTAAATTTGTGTCCTGCAGTTAAACATCATTTCGTCTCATCTACATTCTGAAGATAAATCACTTCTCTTACTACTCAGATTCAGCCAGTCACACATCTTCATTTCACTGATGAAAGTGTCCACGCTTGAAGTCTGTCTTCAAGTCAGATTCAAATCTGATCTGATCCATCTCCGAAACACCATTTTCTGCCTTTGTAGAGAAGAACAAGGGGATGTGATTAATTCAGATTTCAGATACGTACTTGGGAAGGAACAAATAAACATGCATCTCTTTTTCTGTGCAGCAAGCCAAAAATAGTAGATTATGTTGTGGAAATGTAGATTTTCAACTCCTTCTTTAGTGTTCTCTATTCCAGATTATGTGTGTTTTCGTGTTGATTTGTATGTGAAATAGAGGAAAACCAACATTTGGTTGCATTCCAGAACAGAAATACCTTAGAAATGACCACTAGAGCGTAGGTCCTCAGACTGCTAGCATTGTGTCAATAATCCATTCAAGTCAATAGAGGTTTTTAACTGAGGCTGAACATTACCGTGCAAAATGTTGCAACTTGAGTCACAGATTGTACAGATCGAACGTGTGAGCTATTGATAACTCAATAAGAAGCAAATGTACGTTTTATTTTTTGGAATTCGGTATCCCTATAAAATAGATTAGAGTTATATAATTAATTATTCATGAGTGGGTAGGCTCATAATATGTTTGGGCAATAGCGTCCAACTGAGATGCCAGAGTGGAGCCTCATCAGGCAGCGCACAATTACGTTCTGCACAGTAAGGTTCCGAGATTTGTCAAACAGCAATCTCCAGTGTTTGGAGACTTAATCCTTACCTCCAATTCAAACCAAAAAATGAGAAAACTCGTCCTATCCTGTTTAAAAGCCACCACATGGGAGAGTAGGTGCTTCATTTGAGCTGGACAGTTTTGTTATCTCCAGGGGAGTGAGCACCTGGTGTGGTGTTTCCTCCTCTGGATGAAAGCAGTGAATTTATGTAATTATTTATTTTTCCCTTGAGAATCAATTTCAATAATTAGTTAGAGGCCGTTTGACAAAGCCCAGCTGTGTGGTGTTTAACGAGGCAACATTGCAGTTGCATTACATTGAACTCTGGCCCCAGAAAAAAGCCCTGAATGGTTTAGCCAAAACCTGAAACAACCAATAACTAGTGCACAAATGTTGTTTAGGATTTTTAGTCTGTGGGCAAAGACTTCTGCCTATTAACCTGTCACATGACCTCGGACCACCGACTAACTATCGTCAGTGTAGATGGATATAAAATGCTGTCAAATATAAATTTTATAATTCTATATACATTACTATTTATGGTATCGAAATGTATCTAAATCAAAAGAAGCCAGTTAAAGTGGCTCAGGCCTCTGTTTCGGATGCCCCCCTGGCACCTCCGTTGTGAGGTATTCCGGGTATATCTCTCTAGGAAGAGGCCTCAACTAAAACCTATGACATGCTGGAGACATTATGTTTTTTTGAATGGCATAGAAACCCCTCTGTGCCCCCACCCCTGGATGAGGTGGAAACAGTGTCTGGGGAAAGGGACGTCTGGGCATCCGGCTATTGGCACACACACACCGATCAGAATTCACACAAATCTTCCGTTGGCTTCTCAGCAAATTGCTCTTTGTCTGGATCAAGGAAGTATTGATGCAATGTCTCTGCCTGCCTGAAGATGGTGTTTGCCGTTCAACAGATGCACTCCGCAGCACACAGGGAAACGGGAAAGCAGAAGACACCGACAGAGAATGTCGTTGCACAAAACTTGGATATATGGAAGAAGAAGATATCTGAATGTATAACTTATTTTATTTATTTATTCATGATTATAATAATGCCTTCAATTTATATAACGCTTTTCCAGACCCTCAAAGACACAATTTTCTGAGCATTATTCATTCACTCCACCTTGATAGCCCTCAGCTTCCCTGGGGCAATATGACTATGTGGCTGCCGTTTCATGCCTTTGGCTTCCTGCCCATCACCAGTCACACACATCCATTCTGGGCATTGCAGGAGAAGTGGCTTTCCAAGGCCACAACAGCAGAATGGACCTGCCACAAACTCTTCGGTAATAGGACCCCTACACTGCTTTCCACCCCAAGATTCACCGTAGGGGAGTGGCACCCTCTAATAGTTGGCTTCCACTATCAAAGGTGTGTCTGTGTGACCCTGGGTGGATTGGGAAACCTTTCTGGAGTGTGTTTGTCATTGCTTTTAGAACGTTAACAAGCAACGTGTTTCTCTCACTATGTTCTCTAGTGGAAGAAGTACCAGATGCCCACTTTCACCGTAAATCAAATTTGTCTGAGGCATTTCGAATGATATGTGTTTAATGTTTGTTTAGTCATTATCTTGTCTTCGACAAACCGTTTTTCCTCCAGCTAAAGATAGCATTTGCAAAAGGTCACATTATTAGCTCTTCCTCTGGGTTGGGAAACACATTTATGGATGTTAAACGGATTACAGCTCTTGAGACGGCAAGATGAGGAGATTGTCAACTATTACTCTCAACAAAGCTGCAACGGCAGCTAGGAAACACTGATATGGCAGTTTTAGCGAATGCAGATATCTAATGATCAAGTGAATTCAGCTTTCAGTTTCCTCTTGTTTATTTTCTTCATTCGTCTACAGGCTATTTAATCGTTTCTGATGCATAAATCTTCATATTACGTAAAGAAGTGATTTGCATCACAGTGGGAGGTTTAGATTGAACCACTTGGACATCTAACCGTAGCAAGTCTCATTCAGAAAATGTGTTTTCTGCCAGAAAATTGAGAGATAATTACATAATAGTCCTGCCGTTTTTTTTCCAGGGGTGAGTTTTTGCTTTTATTTTGCCATTTGTAAGTCATTCTGTTTTTTTTTGTTTGTTTTGTTTAAGGGAGAGAAAGAAAGAACGAGAGACCTGAAATGAACCACTCATTCTTGGAAAATGGACTCTGATTGTTCTCTCCCTGGGAGAGAGAGTGTAATGGTGGATGTAAGTGCAAAGGTGTGAAAGTCCGCACGTGCACCTTCTAGCGCTTTCACTGCTCTCTCAAAGCTCCACACAGCTGCACTTCAGACTTACGCACATTTCTCTGCCGCAGACTTAATCCAATAAGCACCGTATGTGTTTCAGCTTCAGATCTGTGCATTACCCTCAATCACCATCAGTCCCCAAAAAGACCTTTTCAAACAGAACTCTGAAGCTTTTCCAAGCTAAAACGGTTCTATTTCTGCGAAGTTGTTTCTTTTTGCATTTAAATCACGGTGTGTTCATGCAACCAAACACCTAACAGAGTGAGAGTCAAAACTAATTGAATCCTTTGGGATTATAAAGATGTAAAAGGGATTTTGAAAGGACAGATTCCTTAAATTCCTCCTTGCTCTCCGGATACTTTCACTCATTTTGTGCAGAGAAGTCTGTAACACTTGGTTGCATTACAAATAAAAAATTTAGGGTGTTTTGGTGTACAGCTATTTTATTCATTAAATTATGCATCTACTGGCTAGAATACATTCTGGAGGGAATTTGCATTGTCTTCTCGTGCTTGTGCTGGTTTTCCCTGGGAACTTGATTTTTCCCACAGTCTGAAAGCATGTCTGTCAGGTTGATTGGGGATTCTAAATTGCTCATAGGAGCGACTGAGAGTGAGCCTTGTTTTTGAACTATGACCAGGGTCTACATTCATATAATAGTGGCCAATAGTTTGGTGTGTGTGTGAATATAGAAAAACACATCTTGTTTTGTTAATGTTATGAGCAAAAACCTTCCATGTCTGCATGTAATCACTTACGCAAAAGAGGAGGGCTTTGAGCAGCCTGTGATTTCATTATTCCTAAAAATTCTAAATGTGACCAAAGTGTAACAAACAGACTCTGGAACTTCTCAAAAAAAATGCTACTTTTGAAGTCAGCTTTGTGAGACTTTGTGCTCACGGTTTAGTGAATTTAGCCACCTTTCCAAACCGTTTGCAGCTGGATTGTTAGAACTAAATCTCTCATTACGCCTAAACACATCATTAACCCTTTGAAGGGTCTGCATGCAGGCGCATTTGCCAATCACAGTGGAGGTTTTGAATTACGGTAAGTAGCAAAGACGTGACACACTTCACTGTTTAACTTTGATTAAGGGTGCAACAATTTATCACAAACACAAAATTGTCACAATATGTATCATCTAGGAGCCGAAGTGTATTGGAGTCAGTGTGATTCTAGTCACTTCTGAAACTTCTTTACCTTGTCTTCTTGTTTCATATTTATTAGGAGGCAATTATCCTTTACTCACATTTTAAGCTAACTAAAATCAGCTTTCTCCATCACTTACAGTAAAAAAGATGACTTAATGCCAATAAGATCACTGCCCCTTAGTGGATCAAATGCTTAAACTCGACCCTAACATTTAAATTTTTCTAATGTTGGTTCATTAGATAAACAGGTTAATTACTTGGTTAAAAATATAATTGTAAAATATTGTAATGCATATCTTATATTGAGGTATGTATAGTATTTTGAGCAGACTGTATCTTTGCAGCCTTAATTTTAATTTCAAATATAATGTGCAGGTTTCGAAAAGATAATTAGTTTTGATATTTTGGTTTCAAACGAACATTTCAAAAGTTATGTCACATAATGTGTAATTAATTCAATCATTAAATCAATTCATTAATTCAAACAAATCAAATCAGTTATATCAATGCCGTCTAGTGGTGGAAGCAGGGATTTCCCATGATAATACAATACCTGTGACTTTTGTTTTTCAAAGTTCTGGCACAAAAAAATGCATCAGAATAAAATTTTCTTGGAACAGTTAATAAGGTTTAGATGGGGTTTGCATGTTTTTTTTTCATACAATTTTCACATTGTTTTGATCATCTCTTCTTTTTTGGGAGATCATTTTTATTTTTTTTTTATTGGGCACCAAACTCACTTTCAAATTAACCCTAAAACATACTGGCAGCCAGTGCAAGGACACAGGTACTGTTAGATGTGCACATCTTTTTTTGCTGGTCACTTGTTGAAAATGATGTGTAAGTTCTCTACCAACATATCTGGGCAACCAGCTGGATACCACAACACATTACAGGACTTGACTAGACCAACAGGTGGCCCACGCCTGGGCCGAGTCTCGTTCAAGTTAATAACCCCATGCTCCACTACATATGATCCCTGGCCCATGTCTTGAGCACCGCATTAAAAACGACATCACCTCTACTTGACTTGAGCCATCTGTGATGCCTCTACCTTATGCCAGTGTAGATATGCCAGAAGAAGTCCACATTTTTGGCTGCCTGTGTTTTTTCCCAAGAGGAGCAGTTCAGTCTAATGCAAAATGATGGTTTTCGTGCTGTTAGTGGGTGTAAAGATAAACATTACAGTTGTCATTTGCTCCAGGCAACTCTCTTAGGACATCATTGGATGGCATCAAATCAGCACGTATGCAGAATCGCTTAAAGGGCCAGCCTCCCAAAGAAGCCATTTTGAACAGGCAGTTATGCAAAGAGTTGGAAAACCAAAGCTTAGCTACACTTAGACGAAGCAACTGATTGCATATTGATGTTATTCAAGCTGAAAAACACAAGGAGGAAAAGACCAGAATGCTTTGATTTTGGTTATTTTGTAACATTATTGGTTCATGCTCGAGTGGTTTCATAGCCTCTAAACAACGGCTCCTAATTGGTTCATGCTTCTGAAAATGAACAATACCGTTAATTATTTAATTGTGTATAGAATGTTTCAGCTTCAGTACTGCCGCATGCACATCCACAGAAGTGTTCTAAAGGGATCATGGCTGATTAGAAAGTCATTCCTCGTGAAGCTTATTGGTTGGATGTGTTAGTTATTTCCTGATTAGCAACCATTCCTTACACCTAGCAACATCTGTCGATGAAAATACAGATTGGTTGTATGCCCTTTTTATGTTTCTCTCAGAGCATTGAGTCTCAGTTTATGTGTTTTAACCATTTGAGTTGCAATTTTGGGAGCTTTATGGCCAGTGATTTGGACCTCCTGCAAAATGGCTATGAATTCCGGTCTGAAAATAGAAGGCAGTGCAATTTGAGTTGAGTTGAATGCAGAATGAAGGTTATTGCCCATGCAAATGTACAGCCGCAATACAATTTAGCAGCTCCTTTAGCCTGTATAGCTTGCATTGTCTGGTTCTTCCACAATACCCAGCATAATGTCTATAGCGTTATGAAATGTGTTCAGAATAATTGTTGATGGGTCTCTGAATTCTTTGAAAAGAAAGCCCCTAAAAGTCTCTGCAAGCTCTGTGTGCCATTCACAGCAACTGTTTTGAATTTAGTAGGAAGGATACAACCAACCTATTGTTTAATTTTGATTTTGAATTTAATGTGTATGTTTCGAGGTTATTAGTTTTTATTTTTTTGTTTAAAATTAACATTACAAGAGTAATGACACAATTTGCAAGGTATTTCAAATTACAATGTGAGAAAATTCACAGTCGACCCCAAATTGGTGCCATCTATTGGTGAAAAAACGGATGACGATTGAAAGTACAAAACCTGTGAGATGGCTAAGGAAAGATTTGCATGTTTTTTTTATATAGAATTTCACATTGTTTTAATGTATAAAATTCAAGCAATGCCACAAAAACATTGTTTTGAGGCAATTTAATGAGCAATAATTGTAAAGTAGTAAAAAAAAAAAACACTCAAAAAGGTCCCAGACTGAAAGCAGACTATATCAAAAGAGCGTGAATATTGAAACCCCAGATTGCTTGGAAATATGTGAGAGACCTTGTCGAGGCAGAATATCTACCTTGTATTTTATTGCTAGGCTTAATATCGTGATGAAACTGCCTTGCTCGACCTCACCTTGCTAGCAGAGTTTGACTCTTCCACAATAAGTCTTATGCCTCCTATACAGCTGTTTTTGTTTCAGGTCATTACTGTATTTCAACTTATGTGTGCCATTGTTGATCTTTACCACCTTTTTGTAAGATCATAAACACAATTTAATAACAATCCCTGACTCTGTGCAGGTGTAGCTATACTAATTGATGCTGCTGGATGCTGGCAAACCATTTATTTAGATTTTCTATTTTTCGATCACTTTGCTTTCTGTAAATTCAGAAAATAAATATTTACTTTACTACAAAGTAGTATAGTATTTACTATATCACCGGTTGTTGTAAACCACTTCCCCAGACCCATATGCGCAGGATATGTTTGTGTGCACTTGGATGGGTTAAATGCAGAGCACAGACTTTAAGTATGGGTCACTCCATACCTGGCAATAATGTCACTTTCAGTTCACTTTAGTGACTTGAGAAAATGGTCAACCTCTGTGCACTATACACTTCAGCATCCGCTGACCCTGCCATTCTTCACGGTTGAATTGCTGCCCTTCCCAGAGACTTGTTACTTTTAACATAACTGACAGATTGCTATGAAATATTTAGTAGCAGGAAAAAAAAATGACTGGACTGAGGGCAACCCATCACAGTTCATGGAATTCACTGAGCTTCGATCCATTCCTCCTGTATGCCTAGATGCTCGATTTTATACACCTGTGACATGGGCAGGGCTGAAACATCTGAATTCAGTTAGTAGATGGACTGAGTGATTGCTTTTACCAGTACAGTGTACATTGGGAGGTTTGTTTTTGTTCATTGGGTTTGTTCATTTCTTGGGTGTTATTCGGCTTTTGCTTCTGACAAAAATACTAAACCTATCTCCTCCTAAAGCATTCGAGATAATCAACGAACTTTCCCAAGATATCCAAATAGGTCTGACTAGAGTACCTATATCTTTTCGGGCTGGAACCATTGAAGGAACACTTGGAAATCTGCTAGGAACTATTCCATTGACTTTACATATGATCCACAACTGTAACTCCGCCGGAGATCCTCATGGAAACTTCCATCTGACTACATTTGTGGAGGTTACCACTGTGTGCAAGAATATACCAACCACTGTGCGAAGGTATTTAAAGATCTAGAAGGGGACTTATAATGAGAACATTTTGAAAAAATGGGAAAGGCCATGAAAATATCTTCAAAATGAAACATCATTGAGAAATGGGGGGTTGTTTATGTTAATCATAGTAATAACAGTAAATTTTTTACGAGATATAGCAAGCAAATATTCTGAACTCTGTTAACTTTGGTAAATTACCCAAACATGGTTATTGGTGTTACTCATGGTGACATTGGGAACAATATGTTATGTCAATGACTTCACCTTGGCAACCAGACTGTTTACCATAGCAACCAATTTAGCATATCTCTATTTCAGTTCCTGAAAACCAGAGTGACATAGTTTATGGAAAACCATAATTCATTACTCCCAAAGTGACATATGATGTCACGACCCTTCCATAGCAACCAGACTGTTTACCATAGCAACCTATTTTATGAGGGTGCCAATTGGTAAATGCAAATTTTATACAGCATTTTACAAGCCAGCATCAAAATTTTAGAAGTCAAATAATTTCTGACATGAAACTTTGAGTATTTTACGACAGAAAGTCACAGCTACCAAATAATTTATGATAGATTCCAGTCATACATTCGTGAAATGATCTTGGTTTTTGTTTTGACCATTTGCTTTTCACTAAATACTGGGTGGGAGTGGTACTGTATGAATAAACTAAATTGATTTGATTTCGCATAGATAGGTGATAAATGGTTATACATTAAACTGAAATACAACAATTGTTCTATCCATCTGCCTTTCTATGAATTGACAAAAATCAAAACTTTTTTTTTTATTTGTAGCTGCAGAGTTGGGATTTACTTTAAGGGCGTTTCACAGCTGCTGCACTAAGTCTAACTCAACCTCTTGATCTAGAGGAAAGGACTTCTTTCCCTTGTGTGATATTTTGTTGTCCCCCATGACATTTTCCAGTTCCAGAACATGCACGTAGGCTTGTGGGACAAAATCTATTTTAATGTTTTGGTGAAGTATTTAGTGGCATCTTTTTTATTTTTAACGTTTGCCATTTTCGGAATGACTCTTTTAACATCACAAAAAGACAACAAAAAACTTAGAGCAGCTTTGGGAAGCACACACAAGAGCTCACGCATGTAGTGCTCTTCTTCTCTCTAACACACACCTGAGTTCCATGCAAAGGGAGAAATGCCATCTGCTCTTATAGCGCAGAACACAAAATAGTGCAATAATGAGTTCATTTTTCAACACTGGTTGCAAAAGTAGTTGGTGAACTTCTTATGTATCAGATGAAAATGAGCCTAAATTGAGTTTACAATGGAATGAAAAGCATAATAATAGAAGAAAAAACAACCAACACAGCATTGAAAAATGTGTCAAGACGATGTTTACATACGGATAGTGTTCTAGCAAATATTAACACGCTTCAAGTTGAAAATCACCCACTTTTATTTTCAGAATAGTTTCTAGTGGTAGATAGAAGAGATTTTAGCTTTTACACCCCGGAACAGAGGATGTACTTTTAATCCTTGTGAACTCTGCATCTTGTGTGGCTAATTGTATCTTTCTCTTTGTTTGATTGATAACATAACTAATGGTCTAATAATCAGAATTAGATGGAAATAGGCCTGTACCTTAGGTGTAAAAAAATTGCATTATTTACATAATAATAATAATAATAATAATAATAGAAAAAACAACCAACACAGCATTGATAAATGTGTCAAGAAGAAGTTTACTTACAAACCATTCATTGTTTACTTGCTTTACATTTCAATATAGGTTCTAGTGGTTAGCTATTACATCCTTGAACAGAGGATGTACTTTTAATCCTCAAGATCTCACATCTTGTGTAGCTAACTGCATCGTTCTCTTTGTTTGACTGATAATATTAGCAAGAGTGAAAGCAGAGGTGTATGTATATGGTGTCACTGGTGAGGGAGGGTCAAAATCTTCAAGGGGCGTGTATCTGTAACTCGGGTCACACAGTGACTGGCAGTAATAAAAGCAGTTTAAATTTAACTGTAGCTTTGTTACATCTCTCACGTCAAAATATTAAGCACTTTGCCTATTTCTGTATAATATTTAATATTTACTGTGTTAAAATTGTTTTTAGGCACCCAATTCCAAAGAGTGCTAAGGTACTTTTCAGGCATTGAATTGCAATCTAGCACATAGGAATTCTTTGTGTTTAACTTGACTTGCTTTTTTCTCACATCCACATCCAATCTTCAGGCACTGCACAAAGGTACGGAGTGGTAGAAGTGTGCAGTGCAGGAGGAGGAATCCACCCAGTTCAGTTAAGATTTGTGGAGAGTGTAGACAGAGCAGTATCCAACAGACGGAAGAAAAAAGTGATTGCTGCATTCAACAACCCAGTTTTTTTTTTTTTTTTGCTACCAGTCCATTTAAAGCCAAAAGGCAAAGGATCTCTCACGATGTAATAAAGGTAGGTTCTGTTTTGTGTGTTTGAAGCAGATGCGTTGTTTGACCAATTTATCTGCATTTCAATTTCAATAGTCAGAATGTACGTTTGCATTTGGTTTCAAATCACAAAAGTTTGCCAGGGTGTGTAATTTAATCTGAACAGTAATCGCGTTCAGCCGGTAGCCATGACGACACTGGGGCACCAGATCACGGATTTGTTTTATCCGCATCATTCCGAACAATTAATGGTACAGTCTGTATGAAGAAATTTGAAGACCATGCAAGAAATTTACCAACCCTATCTTGTTTTGCAGTACGCTGGAGCTAAGTTTCATGCCTCCGTGTAACGAACTCTAGCGCGCGAGAGCTGCCAGAGCCGCGCGCTTTACGCGCGATGGATAGCCTGCTGAAGGATGTGGTCCTCTGGCCTTATAACGACTCCTGGACGAACTCGAGCGGAGGAAACGACAGCATGCGATCGAATAAAACTGTAAACCCCCTGAAGCGCAACGAAGAAGTTGCAAAAGTCGAAGTAACGGTGCTGGTGTTGATTCTGCTTCTGGCGCTCGCCGGAAACCTGTGCGTCCTGGTGGCTATCCAGACGAGTAAACACGGCCAGTCGCGGATGTATTACTTTATGAAGCACCTGAGCATCGCTGACCTCGTGGTGGCGGTTTTTCAAGTTCTCCCTCAACTTATCTGGGACATAACCTTTCGCTTTTATGGACCGGACTTCCTGTGTCGTTTGGTGAAGTATCTGCAAGTGGTCGGCATGTTTGCGTCCACGTACATGCTTGTGTTGATGTCTATCGACAGATGTTTGGCTATATGTCAGCCTTTGCGTTCTCTGCGCCGTCGAAAAGACTGCTTTTTTGTTCTTGCCTCCTGGATTATGAGTCTGCTCTTCAGTTTGCCTCAGGTCTACATTTTCTCCCTCAGAGAAGTTGGTGACGGGGTGTTTGACTGCTGGGGCGATTTTGTTCAACCCTGGGGCGCAAAGGCTTATGTGACATGGATTAGTCTGACCATTTACGTTATCCCTGTGGCCATTTTAAGCGTCTGCTATGGACTTATAAGTTTTAAAATCTGGCAGAACTTTAAGCTAAAGACTCGACGCGAGCAGTGTCTGTCTCTGACCCCCCGGCCAGCAAAGAGCTCCGCGCTCTCTCGCGTCAGCAGTGTCAGGCTCATCTCCAAAGCCAAGATCAGGACGGTCAAAATGACCTTCGTGATCGTCATGGCTTACATCATCTGCTGGACTCCGTTCTTCTTCGTTCAGATGTGGTCTGCTTGGGATCCACTGGCTCCAAGAGAAGGTATTACTGACGTCATTTTGAGGTTTGGTTGCTAATCTTGTTCTATTAAGCTACCTGTTAAATATGGGTTTACAAGAGACTGTCTAAAACAGACTTTGCCAACTGGTCTGACTCAGGTTGCAATTTCTTTTCAGACTGTGCAACATCTAAAGGAATTCTGTGAAATTGCTGAGAATTGTTGGAAAATTTTCCATTGAGTTAACACAGGGTCAAATTCTGTAAAACTGTACCTCAAACTGAGAAACTCATAAAACCTTCACACTCACTATACACTTGTGGAGGTTACCAGTCTGTGCAAGAACAAACAAATCTGTGTGGAAAAAGAATTTGAACCTATCGATGCGGTTAAATATAAAAAAAGGGAAAAGGCAATGACTATATAGTCAATATTAAACATCACAGAGAAATATGGATTTGATTACGCTAACTATAAGAACAACAGGGTGAGGGGTGTACCTCTGCCTCTCGCCCAGTGTGCGCTGGACCCCCGTGATGCCAAAAATGGAATAAGCGGGTTGGAAAATGAATGAATGAACATCACTAACAGCTCCCTAGAAACCAAACTGTTTACCCTAGTAACCAAATTTTCTGAACTCTATTTTAGCTTGTTATCGGGGATTGTTTAAATATCACACAGTGACAAAAGCAAAATTACATTGTCATTGAACCTTCCATAGCAACCAGGCTGATTTTCATGGAAACCAGTTTGCTATATCTCTATTTCAGCTTTGGAAAATCTCAGAAACATATGGTTTATTTTGCTTTAGTGACACTAAGTAACAATATGTTATATCACTGTCCCTTTTATTGCAACCAGAGTGTTTACAATAGCAACCATTTTGGCATATCTCTATCTCAGCTTCAGGAAATTTTTGAGAAAGAGGTTGGTTTATGTCACTTATTGTGTGCTTTTACAAGCAGCAATTTTAAAAGCCAACATCAAAGGTTGTGTGCAAACGCCTATATCACTTAGGCAATCAAAGGAAACTTGCTTAATAACAATTTATTTTTGTTTAAATTGCTATTCATTCAAGTAAAGTATTAAACTGCTTAAATATGTCTTCACACCATGTATTTGATGAAATTAAACAAGAAAAAAAAACAATTTTATAAACTTTGGTAGAGGATATCATTGATGGATGATTTTGTAAACAAAATGATGGATGGCTGCACTCTGTTAAATGAGTTGTGTTCTCCATATTTAAATCAAAACTCCAAACTTTTTTCTTCAGATTAAGTGTTTGACTAATCTAACCACTGTAGCAGTAACCTACAGGTTTAAATGTCACAGTATGCTCTGACACCCATTGATCATAGCAGAAACTAAAAACTCTTAGTTAAAAAAGATGGAGAGAAGTGGATTTGAGTCTAGTTCACTTCTACAGCAGCCTCAAGTGCTTTGGGTAGAGCAAATGTAGCATGACATCAAAGCAGCTTGTCTGCATCCAGACTCCACCCCAAGGAGCATCATTTCCATGTAATGTCATAAAATCATTTGTGAGTCAACACAACTCTGGGATCAGGTACGCAGTCAAATGAAGGTAGCTGGTAGGAGATTCCATCAGCTGTCCATTTTCTTTCCTCGACTATTCATTATTACTCATCTGCCTTGAAGTTGAAAGCAGCCCAGCTTAAAATGACTGTTGACCCAAAAGTGAAAATTCTGTCTTTAATTACTTGTCATGTGTTCCTTTTGTTCTTCTACAATATGCTTCCTTATAAATCCTAATTGCTGTCATAAGGTCTGCAAGTGCTTGTTTGCTGACAGGCAGGTGCACACCCATGACAAGTAGCCAGTCCACCAATGATAATTGATAATTTTCATTTATTATTCACAGTTAATTAGCATTGCTGGCAAATGTTATGTTTTTTCTTGGATTATGAGAAGAAAAGAAGTACCCAGAAGACACCAGTGCAAGCATTTGATGAACATGCTAACTGTACTCTAGACCATTTTCAAGCTTCTCACTGAGAAGCAGAAGTAAAATAGCAGGAATGGAACCTCTCCTCAGAAAGGCATGGGTGGGACTGCCTGACTAAAATGTATGAGTGGCATCTCCTTGCTAGACATGTATGGGAAGGACAACCTTTCCGTAAGACAGGAATGGAACCTTCTCACTGAAAAACCGGAGTGGAACCTTACCTCAGAAAGGCATGCATGGGACTGCCTCAATAGAAAGTGTAGGGGTGGAATTTCCTTGCTGAGGGACAAGAGTGGGACCTCCTCACTGAAAATCAAGTTCAAGTTTGTTTAATTTGTATAGCGCTTTTCACAACAGACATTGTCTCAAAGCAGCTTTACAGTAAACCAACAAGTTTAAACTCAACAAAGAGAAAAAAATAATTAATAAGTGGTGTATATGTCCCTGATGAGCAAGCCTGGGGCGACTGTGGCAAGGAAAAACTCCCTTTTTGGAAGAAACCTTGAGAGGAACCGGGCTCAAAAGGGGAACCCATCCTCACTTGGGCAACAACAGCAGTGTGATTTATATAAACTATGGTATAAACAGATGATATAATATTAACATAAACAAATTATATAGTATAAAACAGATGATGACTGTGTTAGGTGTAGGTCCAGGGGCGCCGGAACAGGAGTGGAACCTCACCTCAGAAAGGCATGGGTGGGACCGCCTGACTAGAAAGTGTAGGGGTGGAATTTCCTTGCTGAGGGACAAGAGTGGGACCTCCTCACTGAAAAACAGGAGTGGAACCTCACCTCAGAAAGGCATGTGTGGGAATGCCTAATTAGAATGTATGAGTGGGTACTCCTTGCTAGAGGTGTAGGGTGGAATTTCCTTGCCAAGGGACAGGAGTGGAATCTCCTCACTGAAAAACAGGAGTGGAATCTCGCCTCGGAAAGGCATGGGTGCGACTGCCTGACTAGAATCTAGGAGTGGGGACTCCTTGCTAGAAGTGTAAAGGTGGGACTTCCTTGCTGAGGGACAAGAGTGGGATCTCTTTGCTGAAATTCATGAGTGGATGGAGCTCTGTGAAATTCAAACTCTACGGAAGAAGATGTGATATAATTAAGCAGCATTTTGATCTACCTAACTCAACTGTAAAACCTTGAAGAAATTTTTTTTTGCTCCAAAAGATCAAAAGTTTAACTCTCCATGCCTCATTTTTCAATTTCAAACATAATAGGGGATACATCAAGCAGAAGTAATGATGGATTATGCTTCATCGTGTAGAGCCAGGGTTCTGACTTATTTGCATGAGATAACAGTTTTTCATTATTTTCTCAATGTGCCATAAGCCATTGTAGAGCTGCAGTTTGAACATTAATATCACAGGGAAAAAAAGTGATGATGACATAATTAAGTTTAGCCTCGGGTACAATATGTAATTAGAAATGAGTTGAATACAAAAGATTGCTAACATTTAGGTGTTCTGGGATGATCTCAGGTTATTCAGGTATTTACTTTAGGACAGTACAAGAGATATTTTACATGTTTTAATAAAGTAGGATGAATGAAAACCAACTTGGTCATAAAACAGTTACCAAATCTACACAATTAATGCGTTTACTGGTTATTGATTAAAGGAGACAGTATAGTTGGCATTTGATGCATTGGATAGCTCCAAGCACCACATTTGGTTATTGAGTTATGTTTATTTTAAATCATTTATGGCTATTGATCTGCTTAACTTGCTATATCTTGGTATCAGGAAATTCTTAGTGCCAGCATTCCGTGCATGAGACAGACCTGGCCCAGTGACCATGGGGTTAATGTATGGGGCTTACTTGACGATTACCTTCACAAACACTTCCTAGTAGGTTTATGTGTGTGTAATTACTCATAGAAAACTACAAAATATACTTTGGTGTGTTTTGTCCTGCCTTAACTCCTGTAATGGTTGTTTATTTATTTATATATTTATGTTTGCTCTCTGTGTTATCGAAATGTTGGCTGTAGACAAGAATCAAGCTTTTATTCTTGGGTAGGACTTCCCTGTATAGGTCTGGGCTCAGCCCCAAGAAATGCCTTAAACATGACACTAGAAGGAGTGTGGCAAATGTTATCAAATTGACTGAGACTTGGGCCAGTTACTGTCCAAATGTGGTCGTTGTCCGGAGTCTAGATTTGGTCCAGTCATGCACCATAGTTCATTGTGCCATACAAAAGCTGTTTGTCAAGCCAAAGTTGGGCCAGATACAAATTGCATGTAAGACTTCTTGTCAATAACTCTTTAAATAAGAGATGTCTAACCATTGGACTTTTGGTTGGGATCATGCCAATTGTCTCTCTCCAATTAAAGGAGCAATAACTCTTGCATCTATTTTTTACAAACTAACTGTTTGCGTTTTATATACCTGACCATTCAAATCTTGTTTTCACCAGCGATGGCGTTCATCATCGCGATGCTTCTGGCCAGTCTCAACAGTTGCTGCAATCCCTGGATCTACATGTTTTTCGCTGGTCATCTCTTCCGGGATCTCATGCATCGTTGTCTTACCATTTCCCATTGTGACTGTACGAGACCATGGAGATCCAAGAACCATTCCAGAGCAGGTGGCATGAGGAACACCAGCAGCCAGAAAAGTGTGACACAGTCCTCCACCACATGAGACAAACTGAAATGAAAGCAGTATCATTAGCATCTCGGGCAGAACCACAACGAGCAAAAAAAAATCATTCTTGTCTTTTCAAAGATACTAATATGATTGTTTCCACAACTTGGTACAAAAAATGCTAATGTTCTCCTAATTACCATTGTACGATTTACATCTTGTGTCATGCAACCTGTGTTTGAACTTGTAATAAACTTCAAATATAAGATAAAAACATGATAATGGAATGTTTTCATTTGCTCCTGGTTTAGTTCTTTTCTTTCTTTTGTTCTTTGTTTATATCTAAGTTATTATATGTATTATATATATGTGTGGATTTTGATTACAATAGTTAAATAAATTAGAAACAGCATAAGAATGTGGAAGGAAGCTGGATATAGCAGAGCACTTGTATGAGATCAGCTTAATCCTTTGCAACACACTTCACTTGTTTGACAAAACTTTACAGACAAAAGTCGTTGTGGAGATCGAGATTTAGAAGCAATGTTCGGAATTCGGCAAAAAAAAGTGTATTTTGACTTGCAGATTTCTATTAACTTGAATACCTTTTAGCATTTGATTTTATAAACCATGCTGTGCAGCACATAAAACACATTTGTTGAAACCACTATATTTGTTGAAAGCAAATGAATGTAAGAGAAAAATCCATCCCTTCTTCTGGAATAAATGAACCACAACAGAAGAGAACATTGTGACCATTTGCTGTCTTTCCATTTTATAATTTCATACAACTCTGTAAAATCAATCTCTGCTAAGTTCTATTTTATTTAAATATTAGAATGTTGTAGATACAGCATGTACTTTTTAATTGGCTTCACAAGACTCTTTTTCATAGAGTCTGATAATGATGGATGATTTTTTAAATAAACACAAAGCAATACAGAATAGAATTTGAGGGTACATAATTATTTAATCATTTAAATTTTGGATCATTCAATACCTTCTCCATATTGTGCAATTCTAAACTGTGATAATAAATGTAGCTTTGTTTTATTTCACCTTGACAGGAACAGTGTTGGTTGTATTCCCTCGTTTTGTGACAATACTGAAAAAAGCTTCCAAAAATCTATTTCAAATGTGAGTAGAGACGAGGTGTCCCCCTTTATCGATCTCCGGTTGGAAGATGTGAGCTCTCATAAATAACTTCTCCCTCAGAATTCAATTGTTTCTTTCTCAAAAATAAAAAAGTAATTGTCAATTATGTTTTTGTAACTTGAAGGAAACCAGTCGCATCATGTTTCAGTGTTTGATATGACCCTGAGTTGAAATCTATACCAGATACATTGCAATATAAGCTGTTCCTAATAAAGTGGCCTGTCAATATCGGAAATAGTGTTTTTTTCCTGAAAATGTAACTCAAATAATGTTTAGAGAATTTGCTTTTTTTATTATAATTGACGTAATATAACCACTCAGTCATATTTTGAAATAGTACATTAAATCCTCATCATTAATCTGCAAATTTACCAAACGTGTATGTGGTAATTAAATAAATGTCCCCGGCTACACAAACCACTGTAATTTGATTGTTAATTTGGTAATCTCAACAGAATAACAAATTAGTCACAGCATGGGAGATTTAACTGTAAAACAACTGGTTTTACGCTGACCCCTAGTGTTTCAGAACAAACGTAAGCGTGGTAAAGGTACAAATTGAATGTACCTTTACAGGGGTAACATATTGAATATTATTTTGTATTGTTTTTAATTACCCTAAAGCATTACCATGTTATAAAAAATCCTTTATTAAATTCAAGATTAAAATATGTATATGTTAAGTTTGATCCATTCTAAGGACAGACAGCAGCCACCTCTTGTTGAGCAAGATTCTTGTTTTGTTCCATGCAAGGTGTGTTTACCAGCCCTTGAAAATGCTAGAATATATAGACAGAGAGACTTTAGATTTTTCAGTAGCCATACATTTAATTACTTACATCTTATCTAGTTAGGCACATGGCTTTCTTAGGCTCTCATGTGCCGTGTGCTCTCCTATGTGTCTTGACCATGCCCTTCTCACTTTATAGGTATTCTGTTTACGTGAACATCTGACTGAGTTTTCAGTGGCCATGTTCTCATGTTCTCTTATTTAATTGAGCACATAGCTTTATTCCGTTCTCATGTGTCGTGTGCTCTCCTATGTATGGTCTTGACCATGACTTTATAATTATCTGGTTGAGACATCCCACCTAGCTCTCAGTTCTCTTTTATTTGGTTCTTGTTATTCTTTTTTGTCTCTGTTATCTGTGTGGTGCGTTGCAAGAAAAGGGTTTCTAGTTTTTAACTTGAATTCCTCAGTTTGTTCTTCCATAATGTTGAAATTTTGTTTACGTGAACATTTGACTTTCGAGTTTTCGGTGGCCAGGAATTCATGTCTCTTATTTAACTGCCATGTGCTTTATTATCTAAGGTCTCGGTTCCTTTATTTTCTAGTTTTATGTCAGTTATTGGTTTTATTAAGTAATAATGTTAATTCTTCGTTTCAGTGAACATTAATTAATGAATTCACCTTTTTTCATTTGCCATGTGCTTTCCTATCTATGGTCTTGTCTGCCTGTCTCATTACCCGGTCGATACTGGTACAGTGCTGTCTATTTTTCTTTAAACCTGTTGTGGTCATTAGCAAGTGAATGGTTTCAAGTTTTGGGTCAGTTTTATATAATATTTTTTAATATTAAATAGTTTTTACTTAATGTGGGTATTTAGTCCTGTTACTGGCTGTCCTACATTTAGGTTCTGTTATCCTTCCTAATGACTGTATATTAACGCCATTTTAATTTATTGAATGCATTCGTATTTAAATACAATTCTTGTAAAACAAATACTGAAAAAATGCACATCAAACAGAGAATTTCAACTGAATGATAATCAAATAAATATTTTAATGATTTGGTAATTAATGAATGTTTTCATCATTGTTTCTTGCCTGTAAGTGACCAATGACTTCTTTTCTCTTTTATGTTTAGTGCAGGTCTGATGCAGAACTGTGAGTTTAGCCAGTTTTTAGCCCCAGTGTTTGATAATATGGTCTTCAGCTTCCTTTACTTCCGTTCTTTTTTTCACTGCCTTGATGTGTTTTCCTCCTACGCTCAGCACTTCACTGCTTCCACTCTTTCCCTGTCCTTTCCCTCAACCCACTCCAAGATTTCTAAAGTGAAGTGGCCATGTCAGATTTATAAACATTCTAGGCATCCAGCGAATGGATGCAGCCCTATAAGAATCTTGCTTTGCAAATGTCAGTGACACTTTTTCTGATGTGTTGTCAACTGTAAATGCCGAGGTTTGTTAAGAAAGAACGTTTTAATGGGTTTATGGTTCAAGTTTTTGGTGTTTTTCATGGTGACAAAAATGTCAAGTCCTACAGAAAAGGAAATTGACTTTCAGGCCCAAAATAAATAAATAAATACACAGCTCTGCATGAAGTGTTAGCCTTTTGACCGTTCATATTACTTCAACATTAATTTGACATTTAATTTAATGCAGATTTAAAAATGCACTTTCAGTTTTAGAGAAACCAAAACACTAAATTTTTATATAATTATATTATATATGTATAAAAAGTAGATTTAGTGATAAAAAACATGCATTTTAATTTAATAATAATAACAATCAAATAATAAAGTTAATGTGATTTTGAGTCTTAACTTGGCTTCAACTTTTTCTCTATTAAAGGATTTTTGGTGCACTCTGAGCAAATGAACTCCCTTTTCGTGTTATTTGTGACTGCTAACAGCCAATAAATTAAACTGCTATAAACTCTATTGCTCAATAATTTTTTTCCATATTTTGTATCTCTTTTTAATTTTAGTTATCTCAGGAATTAAAAGGTTAGGGTCTGATCTATTGATCTCACATATTGAGATTTTTACAGCAGTTTAATTTAGTGACAGTTAACAGTCAAGAACAAAGGTAGTAAATTTGCACAATGCACAAGGGTTAAGTTTGCATGTGAAGAATACACTTTGAGAAAGTTCTGAGAGGCCTAACACATTTATGAGAAATATGAACGGCTCAATATTTTATATGTATCTTTTTACAGTATCCCTAAACGTTTCAGGAGTTAAAACGTGCTTTGTAAGCAGTGTTTTTTCGCGTTGCTGCAGTATTTCCCACAGCAGCTGTGGCCACAAATTCTCTTTCGGTTCTTTCAGAGAAACACCAGGCACATGAAGATCTTCCTCCTCCAGCTTCCGTCAGTTAAGCTTCTCCGCGTCACGACCGTGAACTTCAGCGAGCTTAACGTTGGTGGATCATCTGCACTAACAGTAAAAAAAAATGGTTCGTGATCACAGGGTCTATTTTTAGTTTATAAACTGGATATCCTTCGTGTGTGAGGGGATGCTGGAGACCAGAGCTGTGAGGTTCGCCATCACTTAGAACATGGGCTGATCTAAGCATCTCTTAAAAGTAAGTAAATCAAGCCACGTGGACAATTTAATTCAATAATTAACTAAAGTATATTTTATGTATGTTACATTTCGTACTGCTATGCTTTGTAGGTGAGAAAAGTAAAAGTGTCGGAGTGAAAGTGTTCTGTGTGACGGATGCACTTGATTTCCTCTACCGCGCTCATTTTCATTCGAGATGGAGAGATAAATGATAATAAGCTAATAAATAAGTTACTATACGTGAACGAAACATTAGAAAGTTCAGTTGAGGCTTGTACCTTCAGGAAGTTGATTTTATAACCATTTTACTATAACTGTTCAGCTTGGGTGCAGTAAAAACAGTAAAACGTTAGACCAAGCTATGAGGCTAGCACCTTGTTAGCATAAAAGCCAAACTTTTTCCATCTATTTTACAGTTATAATGACAATACATTTATTTTATTTACCGCTTTTCTCACACTCAAGGCTGCAGTGATGCATAGACTATATTTCAGGCAAAATGAACATACGTCAAAGAGACATGGTGAACTACAAAACAAAGTAAGAAGATATGAGAAATTAATGGATTTTTGTGTAGAACCTGGTGAATCAAGAGATCTGGAATGTGAACTTCTGAAGAAGGAGAAAGTTCCAGAGAGTAGGTGCAGAGACAGTGAACCCAACAAAATAAGTAAAACTTTTATTCAAAGAACTATTCAAAGAACATACACACACACAAAAAACAATAATGATAATAATAAAAAAAGTCTGGTTGCCATGATAGAATTTCCAGTTGCTATGGAGGTCATTGAGGTTATATAAGAAAGATAAAAATGATGATGAAATGGAGATATGCTACATTGGTTGCTATGGTAAATAGTCTGGATGGGGTCAGTGACATAATATTATGGTCCCTTTGTCACTATAAGTTATCTAAACCACCCCACATGCCTTTATCATTTACCAAAGCGGAGATAGAGTTTAGAAAATTTGGTTGCTAGGGTAAAGTTTGGTTTCTAAGGAGCTGAGATTGATGTAATACATTTATAGATTATGTAATATATTTATAGATTCACATAAACAAACCCCCATTTCTCGGCGATGCTTCATCTTGAAGAAATTTCCTTTGCCGTTTTCCATAAATTTTCAATAATCATTATATGTTATTGGTAAATACTTAACATTTTTTAGACCCTGGGGATTAAATACTTTTGGTTGGTATATTCTTGGTAAACTCCACAAGTGCAGTTTGTTTCTGTTAATTTCTATGTAAAAAAATGTTTGATCCCATGTTAAGTGAATGTAAATTTCCCCAGTATTCTCAGTGATTTCCCAGAAATCCTTTAGAGGTTCCAGTTTAAAAAATTATTGCAACCTAAGTCAGACCCGTTTGTGTGTTTCTGGAAAAATTGGTGGCCCCTGAATGTTCTAGTAAGAGATGAAATAAAACTAAAAAGGACATTGGGGAAAAACTTTGCACACACCTAAACAGCTGCCCAGCGAAAGACTAAACTCTAAAGAAAAATAACTATTTATCCTGTGCCACAACTATGGACTGAATACTGGTGTTCTTTTAAAAGACCTGACAATAAATTTCACATATTGAACTCAATCAAGGCTGTAATTTCTCTCAAAGAACTCTATCTTTAAGCATATCAATATATACTAGTGAACCGCCAACAAGTATTTCTGCCAAATTTACTAGAACCATTATTTCGCTTTTAAACTCAGTTTTAAAATAACCGAGTTTACATTTGTGATGGATTTTGTTCTTGTGTCTGTGCTCATATTTGTCATTAGATCTCTTTGTTTGATACATATCGCCATTTAAATGTTGCGGTGTCTAAGCAGAGACATGGAGAGTCCGTCTCAGATGGAGAGGCATCATGCCTGGGCGAGCAGATGCCGTCAAAAGCTCACCATCAGAGATGCTGAACCACTCAGTCCCAGAGCAGACGAACAGGGAAAGTTCTATCTTCAAGATGACGTCTTCCTGGACGGTGAGCATCAGGTTAATGTTTAACTGTCAGCAATAACCATTACATGAAAAGAAGCTGCTTGTCTTTGTTCCCTTTCAACAATGGAGCTTTAAGATAGAACATGGTCATTTAAATATGCTTAAACTCTTCATAGTTTTAAATAAAAATGTGAAAAGACTATAGTTTTTTGAAAATCGTTATGTTTACAAGGGTTAAGTGGAAGTTGTTGAAGGTGATCACAAGATAAGCTCTCTCTCT
This sequence comes from Danionella cerebrum, assembly GCA_007224835.1. NCBI lineage: Eukaryota > Metazoa > Chordata > Actinopteri > Cypriniformes > Danionidae > Danionella > Danionella cerebrum. The sequence goes on from SRMA01025984.1 coordinate 62,346, forward strand.
TTTTCTCTCTCTCTCTCAAATACATTTCCATTCCCAAACAGACGGCTTAGATCACTCTATGCGTCGTTCATTTGTTTCCACAGGATGCTCAGAAGGAAAGATCGAACACTGGCTCAGAGGCTGTGGGTGAGTGTGTGGCTTTCTTTCAAACTCTTGTTGTGTTTTTTGTTATCAGAATAATTGAAATTAAGGAAGATTCATCATGCAAAATAATGGTGCTAGAGGACCCCCAGGGTTGTTGCTCACCAATGTTGAATATTATGCTTTATATGTTAATTGTGTCAAAGAAGCTTCTTGAAAACGAAAAACTTCAGTTTAAGTAACGATCAAATAACAGAGTAAAGTAATAATTTGAATATACAGTTATACAGTTTTTGTGGCAATGCTTAATATCATTTTTAGTACAACCCAAACTTTTTTTTAAATTGAATTACACAATAATTCCACAACAACCTTGATATTGTTCATAAAATACAATCCTGAGTATTACATGAAGTACTTTTTTCACTGCAAAAATCCCAAAAATGTAGAAGTTTCATAACAAAAAAAGTGCTGAGACAAAATAAAAATTAATGAATCCACCCAAAAAGTCAAAACGATGTGAAAATTGTTAAACAAGTGATCCTGTCCTAAACCTTCTACACTGTTCCAAACTTGTTTTGTGCCATTGTGCTCTATTTGTGCCAGAAATTAGAGCAAAATCCAGCTCTAACACAGATCTTGTACTTCCAAGGGTTATCCATTCTTTTCACCACTAGATGGCACTTATTTGTGGTCTGTAAAATTGATAGACGATCGCACATTTTCTCGCATATTTTAATTACCTTGAGAATTACGCACCATATTTCTTGTCATGTTCATTTTAAACCAAAATATTCAACCTAAAACCTTTCAAAAATTCAAAACGTCTAGTCTGACTGGCACATTCTAAAGACCTCTATATTGACCATTTTAAGGTGTTCTCATGAAAGTGTCTTGAATATTTTATTTTATTACTCACTCAGCATGAAACCAACAAGCAGAAGCAATTCTGTCCCGGGTGACATCTGTGCCATGGGAGTTGGTCTGCAGTGTCATCGAGAATGCCCTTTAGTAACATCGCTCCATTTAGTTTGGCCGATTATTAGCATGTCATTATTATAACAGCGCTGTAATATGTTTGTTCACTGCTGTGTGTGCAATTAGATGGGTTAAATGCAGAGCACGAATTCCTAGCATGGGTCACTCCATACCTCGTCGTAATGTCACTTTCACTTCACTTAAATTGCACCATAAACAAGCTGAAAGAGCAGAAATTGCATCTGATGTTTTTTAGGCATGATTGCTGAAAGTATATGTTCACTGAAGAGGTTTTCTGCATTCCAGCTTGCCGCCCACAAACTTTTGCTGATTCACTTGATAAAATATTTTAATGTATTTCTGTTTCTCTTTGCCCTCTTATCTGTAGGAGTGAAGTCAGGCATGCTAAAAGCAGTCATGAAACAGGTATGTTGAGGAATGAGGTGCTGAATTGTAGATTAAATATTTTGTTTAAAAAGAAGAGTCTGTTGTTCAATGAAATGTTGCAAAATTGTCTAAAATTAAATTAATCAAGACGGCAGAATGCATTTTGGGCTAATGAATACTCTGTGATGAATAAGCATCTGCCTGAATTCTCCAGAAAATGAATTGGCCTACCTGGGTTCCACTGGTTTCTGCCAGTTCTGAGTTGATACCACTGCTTCCATTTTAATTTAATCTTCAGAAGAGCTTGAACAATCTGATTAATGTAAATGTAAGTCTCTGAGAGACCTTGTTGATGCACTATAACTACCTTGTGACTTGTTGTCTTTCAAAACCTCACCTTGCTAGCACAGTTTGGCACCTGTTTGGTTTAAATGATGTGTTGCAAATGCTTTTTCTATATACTCACTAGAGAGAGTTTTCGTGATTTAAAAATAAATATTTTTCAGGGCCTTTGATGAAAGGCACCAGCTTTGAGGATAACTTGATTCTGGGAGCTGAAGGTAAGGGGGAGGTGTGAAGAACTGCATCAGTCTAAATAAGTGATTACTAATATAGGGTTAGGGGTCTCAAAATTTTGACTTTTAATCTCCAAATTGTAACTTATTTATTTATTTTTTTTTACTTTTATCTCAGAATTTTAACTTTCTGAGTCAAAATTTTGTCTTTAAGCCATTTTTTAATTATTTTTACTTGGTGGAAATGGGCTTCTATATATCAGACAGATGCTAAGTGGCATGTTAAAAAAATAAGTTTAATTGGATTATTTTTCATTTGCAATGCAAATACATTAACTGTCAGTTGATGAATAATGTAATGCACATAGGCCGAACAGATGTTTACATCACTGTTTAATGTCTTTGGTCATAATTTCTATATTTTGTTTCATAGCAACTCAGTTATCCAATCCCACAAGTCCACATGAGTTTAGGTGAGAGATGTGTTCTATAGCTTTCATTAATTTTTTGGGGCTTAGTACACCTTTAGTTGCCTTTACTTAAATGCATTGTGTACGATCAGGACATCTCAAGAGGAACTGAAGCAGCCATTGTTCACCATGGGCCAAAGTGCGACATCCAGTGCTTTTCCAGCCACCACCATGAGACATGCCTCCAGGTGAGGAAAATGCTAGAGATCATTGAAAGTCCCAAACTTTTTTTGTTTGCCTCCAGCTGTATTTCTGAACATTTAAAAAAAACCCCACACAAATACATTATAAAAGAAGCAATAATAATGTTTTGTTATCTCGCTTCTAAGAAAATTGGGAGACTGAGTTGACAAAGAGGAAAATTTACCCTTTAATCTGACCATTCTTGAAGAATGTTCTTGTTTTTACGTTTTTATTAATTTTAGAACAATATGGTTGCAAATCAGCGAAGTTGTAAACAGTGCGGTTGCAAATCCAACGTTATTGTTGGGTATCGCTGTTTAAATGACTCTAAGCAACCAGTTTTGCCATTCATTCTTCTTGCTGCTGCTTGTATCTCAAACCTCTCCAGTGTGTCTGAAGTCCTGCAGATGCGTGCTGAAGATGCTGAAGAAACACTATTCCAGCTGGGATTTGGTTGTGAGGAACCCCAAGTGACCACTCGCATACCAGTCCGCTTCTTCAGCTTTCCTTCCCATCTCAGAGGCATTAATTTCCGCCTGTTCCTGGAATCCCAACTCTCTAGGATCCGCCAAGAGGACCCCTGTCTTTCATTAGCAAGTAAGAACAGTAATTTTCTGTAAGCTAGGCCTTTTACAGAGTAGGATTAGAGAGATCTCCCAAATTGCATGTGATACTGTGTGTATTTTACTGCTGAAACGCAGGACAGAGATGAACTCAATTGTTTGCCCCTTCACAAAAAGGAGTTTGTCATGGCTCTACATGAACTAGACATCTCACAGGATCTTCAATAAACTCAAAACTTTTTTTTTTAGGCTACTCTTTGCTCATATAACTTTTGCAAGACTGCTGCGTTTTCACCATAGCCATAATAAACATTAATGATCATCTGAATGTAAAAAATTGGATGGTTCTTCTGATTTCTATAACAATGGATCATAAAGGCAATCTTTGCCATTTTTGAGTTTATGTCTACAGAATTTTATAAAAAAAAAAAACAATTACCAATTAATATAACAATTACATTTAGTTTCAGTTGTAAATGTTTGACATTGACACAATCTTTGAACCTCTATATTAAGCTGCAATCGGATGTTTTAAGAACAATCACAGTCACGATTTAAAGTTCATTTTCTAATGTGCATTTTCTTTTAATGTCAGACCATCACTAGAGTTAAACTAAATCAACTTCATTCTCTCATTCTTTAACAGGTCGTTTCAGACAAGTAGAGGCACTGACGGCAATGGCCAATGCATTCTACTCCTTATACTCCCACGTCTCCAGAAAACCTCTTCAGAAGCTTGCACCACCCCAGTTAACCTTCAGCTCCCAATTTGTGGAGAGGACCATGTCCGAAAGTGTCCGCAGTGAGCCTCGTTCACCTGTTGAAAGACTAAAAGACACCATCTCCAAGATGTGCTTGTATACAGGCTCACGTGGCTCAGGTTCCACATCTCCGAACGGTTCACCTCATAAGAAGAAATGTAGTCAATCTTTTGTAGAGGATGAGAATCTTGCAGAGAGTGGCAGTGCTAGGAATCAAGACACTTGTTTTGGTATGGAAGTAGATTATTTTAAACAAACCTTGGACTGGTTTACAGATAGTCAGAAAGAACTTGAGGAGGGGATGTATGAGGGAAATGTGGAATCCTTTCAATGTCTAACCAGGATGGAACGCAAATGTTGGGATACGTGTACACCTTGCATTGAACCAAATATGGACACAGACAAAAAGTCCAAAGGTTGTCTCCTAGGTTCGACTAGGTCTGGCGTTACCGTGGAACCTGTTCCTATCATCACTCATGATACAATATGCCCCCAGGTTGTTGAGCATGCTAAATATGCACCTTATCCCTGCTTACACTCAGATAGTGCTGATAGGAAAGACGTTCCACATGCACAAGAGCCAACATGCTCTGCATTATCGTCTAATGTGATGCATATACCCGAGTCAATATGTCAGATCACAGTCAGCGGATGGCAAGACAACACAACCCTCACAAATCCACAGGAAACGCGTTCCTCCCACATCAAGATGAACCTGAACCCAGTAAAGCCTTCAACCCTGAGCCAGAAAGGGCAATCCTTTGAGCTGGAGGAGGTGACATATCACTTAATTTTTATCAGCTGATTTAAAAATTCCATAAATTCAAAAAAACTACTCGGTTTACCTACTATGATTTGCTAAGAATTCAATTAATTTAAATTACCATTCTGTTCGACCACTGTTATTCGTTAAGAATTCCATGAATTTAAAAGTACTACTCTGTTTACCTACTATGATTTGCTAAGAATTCAATTCAGTTTGCCTACTGTGATTTGTTTAGAATTCAAAATAACTACTCGGTTTGCGTATTTTAATTTGTTAACAATTCCATGAATTCAAAAGTACTACTCGGTTTACCTACTATGATTTGCTAAGAATTCAATAATTTGAAATTACCACTCGGATCGCCTACTGTTATTCGTTCAAAATTCCAAGGATTTGGAAGTACCACTCAGTTCGCCTACTGTTACTCGTTAAGAATTCCATGAATTTGAAATTACCACTCGGTTCGCCTACTATTGTTCATTAAGAATTCCATGAATTCAGCAGTACTACTCAGTTTACATACTCTGATTTTCTAAGAGTTCTCGATTTCTAAACTACTATAAATTTGTCTACTGCGATTCTCCTACTGATCTGTATGCAAGTCTGTTTTGCATCCACCTTGGTGTTAGCAAACATTTATGAAAGACTAGTAACGATTGTGAGTTTACACATATCAATATTGAGCATTCCCATAGTTTTGTGAACTAATATTTTGTTATACATTGTTATATGTTAGACATTGTTTTGTGAACTTATATTGCATATAGTTGCTACTTACATTGCCATTTCTTGTAAACTACTGGGACACCATAATTATTAACTGCTGATTTTCAATTCAGGTTCAGAGTGCTGAAGAAGAGGAAGCCATTGCATTAGAATTCTGCTCCCTGAGCACACTGGCTGTAACAACACAGCATAATAAACGTAAGTAATGTGACGACTACATGACATGATTAGACTTTGTGTGGTCAGTTTACCGCTAATTTGACTTTTTCTTTGACGGTCAGTAAAAATCAGTCAGCTGAAGAGTTGTTGATCAGCCATGAAGCGTTATCTCCAAAAAAACCACCGTCACCCTTACAAATGCCCCGAAAGCGTTCAGCATGTGCTAATGTGGTGAAAGAGTGTCATGCAGACTTGTTAACACCACATTGCAAGCAGTGACGCATAAAGGTTGCCGCTGCTGCCTTATCTCTAAAACATTCAGGGAAATAACCGAACAGGAAGTTACCATAATGTTGTCTTTGTTCTGGGAAACTGTGTGTCCTAGTTAATGGGTCATTTTTTGTGTGTATTTTTTCAGTGTGGCCTCTGCGAGGGGACAGTTTTCAGTCAGACAGCAGTGGTTATGCTGAGGAAGATTTGCAGCTTTTCCTTCCCACATCTGAACAATTCAACACAGCACCTGACAATCAATACTCTTAAAATAAATATGGTGTTTCAAAAACCTGTCAGTTTTCTTTTTTGGATATTTTATTTTTTAATTAGAACGCATGGCGGAAGCATGCAGAAATACTTTAGCCTGGGCTTGAAATTAAGGAATAACCCGTCCTTATCTTTCTGTTGCATCTTGAACAGCAGCACTTTGCTAACGTAGCTGTGTAAAAAAAAAAAGGTTTAGCTTTTTTTCTCAAAATTATTGTTTTTTTTTATGTGAACTTAAAAAAAACTTTCCTATTTTTATACCTCATTCGTTATTACTCTAAATCGTCATATATATTATAGTTCATATAATTTACCGGAATTGTGCGAAAGGTTTGTGGGAATCGTAGTCCCATCTACTCGTGTTGTAGGCGTCCATTTTCTAATGAGCGCTCAGCTCATCAGACACACCCTTTGCTGCTGTGCACACGATAGAGGGTAAGAGTGCAATTAAGTATATTTAAGCTTGAATAACGACATTTTATGTGTTACAAAGTGTATAGGAGTGTTTAAGAGAGTATATATGTGTTATTTTATATCGTTAGGGTATTAATACCTTTTATATTTGAGTTAGTTATTGTGCCCAGGGGTACGGTGAGCATGAGAAATAATTATTTTCTCTTTATACTCACCACAGCAGTAAATGGAGTTCAAAGCAGTGGTGGTCCGGTTCGTCTATGCACAATACCAGTCAGAAGAAACAAACAAACAAAAAACACAACACAACCAAAGTGAAACCACTATTGTTCTGGTATTCTAAATATAAAATCTTCTGAATTATTTATTGAATATATTAAACTACCATGGCATTAGTGTTTCAAACCAAAATCAGGCCAGTCTCAATTCAATTCCAATAAACTTGAATCCAAATGCATGCAACATTCACATATTGGCGTCTTAACTATCTAGTGGATAGTTCCTAATCGTCTTCGTGCACATGCGCAGAGCCAGAGACAACCACTCCACTCGTTCATTGGGGCCCTTATATACAGTATTGTAACTAAATGTCAGGGAGTGGCTTGTTAAGGGTGGTGTTAAGAGAGCTCCCATAGATTGTAATGTTAAACTGCTCAACTTTGGTGTACAACAATGTCCCACTTCTGAGGGTGAAGTTTAATACTGATAAACTTTAAAAGTTTTTAAAGTTCCTATTTTTGTTTTCATAATTTCAGCTCCTCCCATGTCTCACTTTTTGCCCCATTGCAGGTAGTTAATTTGAATGGAAGTTTAGGCAAATTTATGAATGTTTTATGCTATTCACATTTGACACAAAAGAAACATATACAAACATTGTATTTATTTGACCACTTGCACACAAGAAAACCAGATATGGTTGTAATTTTCAGGGCAGATGAAAAATCAACTCATTTTTAACAACAAAATACTTCTTCAGAAACCTGTAGGTGAACAAGTTTTAAACCACTCTGCAGACTCTTGGTCAATTCATCACGCATAAATTTGTTACCCCATTCCCCACATACTTTTTTTTAATCTACTTTCCTTAAGGAATTGTACCTGTGCCTTTTCTTTAGGTCAGCTACCGCTGTGACGATTCTCTACTGCCCACTTGAGGTGCAACAAAGAATTACACCCGGGATTGATAAGTCAAGCGACTAAATATTTTGGTCTAATTTTAAACTTAAAAGTCTGTACACACAATTTCAGTTGCATAACAAATACGGTCAAAGTGAACATTTGAGTCCTCCAATACCTTGTTAAGTGATATTTCTAGCTAGAGATTGGGTTTCCCAGTTGAGAAACAGAAATGAAGAGCGAGTGCAGCAGACACAGAGGTAGATTTCACACACAAACCATCAGGTCCTCTTACTAGAATTTTGTGTCAAATACTTCATTATAAAACAAACACTGAGAAGGTTATTAAACATTAATTAAAAAAAGGATGCAAATATTTACACATTTCATTCTTTTAAAGCATTGGGTGTTCATTATGTCATAAAACACACATTGAAATTAAAGTTTTAAAAATGAACAAATTCATGGCAAATAGTAACCTCTTCATCCTGAATTTACTTGGTTCACTTGCTTTTATTTGAAGGCTGCAAGAGCTGTCTTTGGGGTCATGCTCTCAGGGAAAAGTAGGCTGTAGTCTGTACATTCAACCCCATGGTTCTTGGATGAACTGGCGTCATGTAAACCATAAAGGATTTACATAAAATAAAACCAATAATCTTAAATTCATCAAATGAATGTCCTTAAAAGATCCGCTGTTACAGCTCCTTACTTCCCTCCCGCCATGATCTTGAGGTACTGCAGGGCATTATGGGCAGCACTGGAACGGGCCGCCTCCAAACTAGAGGCAAATCCATGGCAAACAGTGATTGGCTGAGTAGATAGCTCCACCAAACACTGGTACAGTCCACTCAAACTGCGCTCCTCTGCAGGAACAAAACAACAGGAAGTGTCATCAGTGAGTAGAGGCAGGTTTGACTTTAAAGCAACATCGTCTATTTCTTCTATATCCTGCTGCTTCAGAGCCAGTTCCTGTTTAACAACCAAAGCTCTTTAGTCACACTATAATTACATTTCTAACGCAAAGTAACATAGACACAAAAGGAAAAGACCCTCGTTTGGAAAACCTAAATAACATAAGACTTCACCAAAGGAGGAGGAAGAAAATAAACTAAATGAACGAATGACCAGGCTTTGTTTTGAAAGCACTACAATTTATATTTTAAATAATTTTCAGTAAAATAGGCTTAAGTTTATGTTTCCCCATTGACAACATGATGCTTTTTATATCATGGATATATTATCAAGACATTTATTATTACGTGTTTGGTGATATTTTGCCAGAGGTTGGAATCCCCCTTTGCTTATTTTGTCAATTACTCATACACTCACCTTTGTGATTTAAATAGCATTATTTGCTTTTTAAGACTAAACCTAACCGCTTCAAAATTTTGAGGTTTGTCTGGTGTTCAGGTTTTTATTAGCATTAAACCAAACTGGATTCAACTACCAGGATGTGAGCTCTCACCTATGTCCAGGTAGCTTATGTCGAAGCGCTGTTCTTCAGAGAGCTCCATAAGGACAGAGCAGAAATTAGAGTCTGGTTTTCCCAGAGGATGAGCACGCAGCTGAAGGATCTTCTCCCCTGCTGAGTTTCGAAGAGAGTCCCATGTGCATCCCAAGCCTTTAGACTTCCCTCCCTCGAGCTTGCCACCAGTTTGCTGTGGACAACAGTTGCATATTCGAACCAGAAACATTTGCGTCTACACTAGATAATAGATAATTGCTAGAAACCTCTACCACATTAAAGGTGTCGTCCTCTGCTTCGGCTTCATGGCTGCTGCGCAAGTCTACTGGTATATCGTGGATACGGGCAAGCATCTTTGCTGCAGCGTTTCTTTTGGCAAGCTTTTTCGATGTACCGCTACCTTCAAAACAATGCAACACAATACGATCAGTCGACTTGCAAAGCGTAATTTTAAAAAATATTTTTTAAAAGAAAAGACACTGTACCTATCTCAACAAATCGTTCCACACGGCAGGTCATTGTAAACTCCTTGCGGTGTGCAGGACCTGATTCTTGAGTAACCGTGTATTCCGGTAAACGCCAGCCCTTTTGTACCACTAGCTCCTGAGGAAATTGCCATTTTAATGCAACTTATTTTTTTCTAAAATAACAAATTAGACCCAAAAAGCAGAATGTCTACAATTTGAGGAGGCACGTCAACATCAAGCCCTGCACGTTTAGTTCCAACCAAGCTCAATATAGAAGCCAGTCTCCAAACCCTTAGGAAATATATTTGACAAAATGTGCAATTTCACAGATAATTTTCTTTTCAATTGTATATATTGAGAGGATAAGCCAATAAGTAGGGATGCCACAATACTCAATGTTATACCGAGCGTTTGGCACACCCTCCTCACTTTGGTATGCACTTGTGAACTGCGGGTTTTTGGTTTCTCTTTTGAAAAACTCCTGTATGTATTATGTTTATGCTTGTGAAAAGGCATAAATGCATGTCTGCGAGCAAATATCCAATCAATGAACTGCTCCTTTGTGCAGATATTCAATCAGCGAACGCTCAAGTTAGAGGAGGGAGGAACTCCTCGTGTTAGTGCTATGAGGAAACTACAGCAAACTTTTTTTAAACCTATAATTTGAAGACGAGTGACAAATTGGTATCTAATTTTATTAGATGTAATTATGCAAAAGGAAACAAGAGCGCTTATCTTCAGACATCTTTTCTGGTTTCAGGACCCTTAGGTACCTGTAACTCTTAAATCCCTCCCTTCCTCCGCTAATCCATTCACTGCTGAAAAAGCTCGTGCCCACTTTGCCACAGCGGTTTATTTTATTGTTTTATTTTAAAGTGAAGTCAATGTTTGATTTATCAAAGTAAAGTGAATTTGCTAAGGCATCAGAACTGAACTGAAAACCGCGGTACTGAACCTTGAGCTTTGTGTACCGCCGCATCCCTGTTGTGAAGATCTCTCTTAAGATCAGTGTCTCACCTGCAAAGCTCCAACTGGATTACACTCGGCTTGTTGTGACGAACTAGATGAATTCATCTCGGTCTGGGAGCTACAACACAATGGAATTTGTTTAAGTGCCTGGAGCTAATTCCCCGTCAAATGTGCTTAATATGAGGAATTTACCATTCTCCCTCCATCTCAATCCCAACAAACCCATCTCCCTCCATCCCATTTCCCCCAATCGCTCCCAGCACTCCTCCTTTGAGCATATTGAGTGCGGATTCAGCAGCTTTGTGCTTGGCAGCTTTCTTACTGGGCCCCTGCCCTGTGCAGTTGAGCTCTCCCACAGACACACGGAAGGTGAAGTTGGGCTGATGGGCCTGACCCTCGGCCTTCAGCAGGTCATACACTGGAGTCTTGCCTATCCGCGTTCCATACTCCTGCAACAGACTGATGGGCGTCTTCCCGGGGTTCACAGCCAGCATTTGCTCAATACTGGCAACAGAAAACACATCGGAGGGCAGAGTGTCAAAAGCTCAGCTTTACAGAGTAGATTCGTTTTTACACAAGCCCAAAATGTGCTCCTTAATTGTGGCGCTTTTATTTTTCATCTTTATAAATATACCTGAAGTGATTTTTTGAGTACATTGACTATATTTTCTTGGACCAATGACCAATTTAAGCAATGCTTTCTTTACAAGAAATATAGTTAGACTGGCTGTGAGTTGGTCCAATAACCAAAGCCAGCTTTGACCTGCATAAACCAGCTGCCTGGTCGTGCTGGATTTGCCGCTATTGCTGAAACTTGCCTCAAACTGAATCAAAACAAGTGAAAGTGTGACCTGTGCAGAACTTTGCAAAAAATTTGGGAGGTGTAAAAAATACTTTTATTTAAATATTTATTATACCCATTACAGAAGACTCTGGAAACAAGGTTTAAGAAGATAAAATATCAAATGCTGCTTTATTTAGATAGCTGAAGATGCACTTTATTTTGTACTAAAGATGCAAACTGCTAAAAAACATGCTGTTTTTATTACAAAAGAAGAATGGAAGAAGGGCAGGGAAAGACCCTGATAGAGAAGTGTCCGGAATATAAATAAAATTTATAAATAAAAAGTGAGTGATAAAACAAAAGAAAAGCTGTGAAGGTTTAAAACTGGTTGACGTATAGACAAACTCTGATCCAATGATGATGTTGAGAAAGAGTGTCTTATCATTGCAAGATTGAGCACAGCAACAAGACACAGGGTAGTTACACTGCATCAACAAAACCTCTCTTAAACAAGATTTGAAATCAGATTAGGGTTCCAAGATGTTCTTTTGAAGCGTTCATAAAAAAGCACAAAAATGGGCAATTGTTGAAGAAAGTAAATGCAGTAGTCTTGTGCAGCAGACGAAAGGCACATCAAGCTAAATGCCCTTCTAAAACCCGACCGAAAATCTCTCGGTTACACCCCTCTACTGTCCAGGGAAGTCTGTCTAGCCAGAAATGGTTGCAGCCAAAAACAAAACTGCTGACTTGGGAACAAGGAAAAGTAACTAAAATATGAGGGAAAACATAGAAACTAAAGTGCAACAAATGGCAAAAGGTGCTGGGACTAAAGATTTGAGATGGTTGGCTGTTGCAGAAAGCAGTTTGTCAAAGTTCTTGAGAAAGGTACACTAATATGTTTCTACAGCAGACAGTGAAGCATGGTGGAGGTTTCTTGAACATTTGGGGCTGAATCTCTGCAAATGGAATTGGGGATATGGTAAAAATTCAAGGTGTTTTCGATATAGAGAAATGCATATGATTGGAATTGTATTCTGTAGCAGGACAGTGACCCCAAATATATAGCCACTGCCCTGATCTCAACATCAGTGAGTGCCTTGGATTACATGAGACGAGGCTACATCCACAAAACATCCACAGAACAAACTGCCAGCCAAGTTTATGCAATACAAGCGTACATTTGTACAATATTGATTTCTTTTGTTCATTGATAAAAAATACTTGATTCGCACTTCAAACGTTAAGGCATTCTTAGTGGTCAGTAAATGAATATCTTATTTTAATCTTAGCATCTTTTTTGTATTATTGTAGCTTCAGGTTTCCATAGTAACAATTGATATATAACTATTTTGCCACCTTAATCACTGTGACTCGGACAGTAACACGAAAGCTCTGCAACACTATCAACCTATGTATCTAAAGAGCGGTTTTATTCGCCGTGTGATTTCATTTGTGAACTTTGCAAACTGTTTTTGCTGATTTGTGAAGGATTAATGTTAGCTGGCGGTTGACTTTGTACCTGGTATACCCTGAGTTTTGCTTGCTGTTATCCGGGCTTTTCTCGTCGTTCATCCCCCAATAACAGATTGAGAGCTGGCTTGTTTTCTAGAGCAAAAATTCCTCGTAACCCCTCTGATTTCATTAATGTGTTTACGTGCAGGGCGGGTCGAGGCTAGAGGAGACCAAAATCCCCTCTCTCTCACACCGTCCTGCATCACACTACACTACCGCACTGTGTTTTTGGAAGTTAACTAGAGAAACGGCCTTCCGCTTTCATAATAAAAGTCCTAGGGCTGGCTATAGTAAGCTGGTGACGTCGCGTTTACGCTAGTTACACATTACTAGTCCATAAACATTTATATAAAGATATGTAGACTTATCAAATTCAGCATAAAAACAGGCCTACAAGAAAACGTGCATTGGAAGTATATTCAGAGATTTCTCAAGAGTAGATTTCTACAAAAGTACTCATTTGTTTTGTTATATAAGGGAATACTGTTTGGTGTAATTTACACAACGTCTAAGTATAGTTCTTATCTGCTTATGGCAAGTTTTGTATCCAACTAATTCAGACCCTGAATACAATACAACGAACATCACACACCTACATGTTTATTTTGCTTCTGGATCATTTCAGTCTATTTAAAATGTTTTCAATATATATTTAAACTTTTCAAAGTCAAATTTTATTACATTTTTGTACATAATTGTATATCAAATATACAATATTGTATGTGTTTGCCAATACGTGGTTTGTAAAATGTTTCTTGTTGCCAGGAATTTTGATCATATGTTCAAAATAAATATATGATTGTAACAATATTTATAAATTTTTCTGAAAATTGGAAAATAATTCAGATTTGAGGGTGCTAAAAGCAGCTTCCATAGAATCAGGTTCAACATGAATTGTTGTTTGCTTGAGAAGGCCATAAGGCATCTCTTGTTTCAGGTATTTGATGAGCTTTATCCAGCACCATAGTTACAAATAGGCCACACATGTCCCCAGTGTCCAAGAGAAGCGGCACATTCCTAAACGCCTTCCCTGAGAGCCAAAAATAAGCACAAATAGAGCACGTGTCACCATATGCCATTTCAACAGACAAGCGAACACCAGAAGAAAGACAGTCCACCACAGGGAAATGTAAAAACATAAAAAAAGCAGTTTTATTAAAGTGACACACCTGAGGTTAGTCTTCTGGAAAACTAATGCATGAAAATCCTGCAAACCTATAATCAAGTAGCCTAGCTGCATATCTCTTTTCAGTGTAAACTGAGCAATTCCAGGTTTGAAGAGATATAAATAGAACACCTCAATCCGTGTTCATCCTTAAAGCAGGCTGAATGTTCACGGACAAGAATAAAGTAAGACTGAAGAAACTTTCACTAAACATTTGATATTTAACAAATTTCTTTAGGAAGCAGGATCTTTTCAAGTCCTCAAAAAACAAGTCTTTTATTTTGGGATGTTTTCCATTTATTGTATTTATTCAGATCAAAAATCCTGAACATCTTCAGCAAGTTCTTCTTCCACTTGAGAATCTTCTTCAACTACTGTGTCTAGTGGCATTGCCTCCTCGCTGATGACTTCAGTCTGATCCTCTGGAACATCCTCTAGATCCTCCGACACTCTTCGGTCAATATCAGTTTCCTCAATTGGTTCCTCATCGCTTTCTCCCTCATCCGTTACTAGTTCATCAAAACCATCTCCATCAACTTCAAGTGCTGCTTCCTCATCAGTAACATCAGAATCCTTTCCCTCAAATTCTTCTGGTGTTTCATCCTCCTCAAATACTGCTTCATCATATGGAACATCTCCAGGCTCCCCATCGACCTCCTCAGAGGTCACTTCATCTTCAGTTCCCATTTGTTTTTCAACAGTTTCAAGGTCCATGACCTGGACCTCCTGATCATCAGACATAGGCATTTCATCCATTTGAGCCATTTCTTCCTTGTGAAATGGAGCCAAAGGAAGATCTTCATCTTCAGCATCTTCTTGGTTTTCATACACATCAACACTTACACCACCATGGACCTGAACCTCCTCAGCAGGCGTTTCCTCTTCACGTACAAACTGATGTTCATCTTCTACCTCTATGGGTGTGGTTTCCTCTTTAGAGACAGTGTGAACATCAACTTCATGATTTGGTACTTCCTGCTCATCTACAGGAATTTCTTCCGAATGCATCACTTGGCCTTCCGATAATATCTGAAATACAAAAATTAACATCAGAACCTGCTAAAACTATCATACAAGCAAAAAATAATCAGCCAGGACTGTACCGGAGTCTGCACGGTCCCGAGTTGAGCAGCCAGGCGAGAGTGAAGGCTATGAGTGTTCCGTTGATGGTCCTCTAGAGTACTGCGCATAGCCATTAGCTGCTCCTCCAGAGCTTGAGACCTTTTGGCTTGTTCCATCTGCATCAAATCCCTGGCGAATAGAAGGCAAACCCTTTGAGTAATCATTTCACAAAGACCTTTGTTTTGAATTGAGGCTCAAGCTTTTCCTATGATCGTAAAACATTTTCGAAGAGCTAATTCCTGCATTGTAGTTCTCTGTTTGTATGTATAGCACCTACGGTCTAGAGCAGGGGTGTCAAACTCAGTTCCTGGAGGGCCGGAGCCCTGCAGAGTTTACTTCCAATCCTGCTCAGAGAGACCCAGACCTGAAACTTACAAACAGCCTAAAGGACCAAATGAGCTGCATCAGGTGTGTTCAGTTGGAGCTAAACTGTGCAGGACTGTGGCCCACCAGGAACTGAGTTTGACACTCTTGGTCTTGAGGAACGTTGTCTTATTTCACCACATACTGCTTTTGCTATATATGGTTGAAGTGACAATAAAAGCTTCTTTGACTCGGACAGTGACGCGGCCCTTCTTCATAGCCCCCCTTCACTTGAACATACAAAAATGAAGGTGAAAGACTAAAGGGTTGGGCTAAGGAGTAGAAAGTAATTCATTGTAAAATGGTTTCAGAGACCCCACTCACTGGAACACTGGGATCCATGAATCTTATTGATTTACTTTAAGATTTACTTTATTGACCTTTACTCCCAATGTAAGTCGCTTTGGATAAAAGCGTCTGCTAAACACATAAATGTAAATGTACCACACTTGGCGACACCAATAGCTTAAAGCAGTGACGTCGTTAGACCTAATTTAGGGGGGCTTCAGCCTCCCTAAAATATCCCAAAGCCCCCCCCTATAATTTGGGGCGACATTTTATTTATTATTATTATCTTGATATTTAAAATATATTTTAAACAAGTGCATACATGCAGCGAACACGAGCCAGCAAGAAAGCGAGTTAAACTGATGTTCGCTTTCAAAATTATTATCGTTATGATTCCCATCATGCCTCATTAGCATGCGTCAAGCGTGACGTGGTAGGCGGCCGCATAAGCAGCTGGACCAACACAACAGTGTGGAGGCAGCAGCAGTAAACAGCAGTGAACACACGGTGTACACACGGTCAGCGATTGCACGTTGATAGCAGCGATTGTTGCTTAATCTGAGCGTTTACCTATGGTAAGAGAAGGAAGGACGATATTGTAGCCTAGTCTATTTCAACCTTAATGTTGGAAGCTAAAGCGAACGTCGTCTAAAATGCTAACATTGTGAAAAATCTTTGGGACTCTCCCAAAGGGATTAATAAAGTAAATTCTATTCTATTCTATTTTCACCGCATGCAATGTACGAGAAGCCCTCCAGGGGCTAAGCCTCCCCTATCTGTCAACCCTAGTGACTTCCCTGGCTTAAAGTGCTAATTGAATAAACCATGTGATCAGGTCAGACTTGGGACATCTCTACTTTTTTGACCAGGTAAATTCTTTATGACGTAATACTGCACCTACTATATAGTAGGATGGTGATTAGTGTGATAAGTACTCAAGCGCACTTCATCAGCATCTATTCTTGTATCTTATGAACATCTGACAGCCATCGGGGGTTACCCGCACAGAATCATGGGACTGTGTCATCCAAGAACACTTCTATCAATTTGAACATACTACTTCGGTCGAAAGGTTTCAAATCCACCCTTACTCTAGCAGTGAGCCTCTGCCATCTTGTTTTGGTTTCAGCAAACAGGGATCTAAGCCCCGTCCACATTCCACAATGGTGCCACCATTTTTATTTTTCAAATCCAGCCTTGGGAAACCTCCAAGTTGTGGTAGGCACAGAACTGAATGCAGCCTACACTCATAGTCAAAGACTGAAAAACAGATGGATAGGTTACCGCCTCCCACCTTCTGGAAATGCTCAGAAGGGGAGGGCTTAACTTCCTCCTATACTGTAGCTGTTATTCAGGGGTATACCAGAAACAATTCTGTTAGGAGTTAGGTTTCTAATGGTGTTATTATAAACACTTTAGTCATTAAATTTTTACACAATTTGGGAAAATAAGATCTATATATACACCTTACAAAACCATTGCCTTTTTTCAAAGGTCCAGAAAACATAAGAATTGTACATATACAATTTAGTCAACTTACTTGATATCAATGACTTCCTGTCTGCTTCTTTCAAGAGCATTCTCGTTATTGTCAAACGTTTCCCTCAGGTTCACGAGTTCCATTCTTTGTTCCTCCAGCTCAGTCGTGAGACTTTCTACAGTAGACACATGCTCATCTAGACGTGACTGGGTGACCAAAACAGTGTCTGTAAGCCCAGAAATGGTAATGGCTACTTCAGAGTTAGCATTCAGTATAGACGTCAACCTCTCCTTCAGTGTTTCAATTTCCCCGGTCTTGTTTTTGACAATAGCATCCAGTGATGCAGTAGAAGCAAACTCCTGCTGGAGTCCAGAGAGTTTGGAATTCATCTCAGATTGAAGAGACCAGATTTGGCTCTGAAGATCCGTAGATTTGAGCTTTTCGGAGGTGGCCAGAGCAACATCTGCCTTTTTCTGGGCATGTGTGTAGGCCTCTTCCAGTGCTTGAAGACGCTCTTCAAAAACCCCCACACTGGCAATCTAAAAGCAAAGACAATTTTCTGTTAGAATTTATTATTTAATAATTCAGGTCATTGCTTTTGAGCATCCTCTTTTTTTTACATTGGTTCAGTCCAATGTTACATCCATTGAAATCAATCCACAATTTTGCATGAAACTAGAACACTGGTTGAAATACGGGTTTCAATCCCCGGGGTGCAACAATATATTGTGGCGCAATATATTGCAATACAAAATTGTCACAATGCGAATCATGGAGCTACAAGGAGATATTGTCGAGGAGCTGAAGTGCATTTGCTTCTTGAAATCATTGTGATTCTTGTCACTTCTGAAACGTCTTTACCATGTCTCCTTGTTTTATGTAATATTTACTTGGAGAAAATATCCTTTACTCATATTTTAAATGACAAAATTATACACTCAGCATTCACTTAGAGTAGAAAAGATGACTTAATCCAAACATAAATTCTGCCCCTTAGTGGATGGTTGGTATCAAACGCACACACACAAATCAAACTAGACCTTGGACTTCTTAGCTTTGTGGTCTCAAAATTAAATTCCATTTTTTCCAACTTTTTAATTACCGGTACTTATTTTTCAGTAATTAGAAAAAAAAAATTTTTTTTTTTTTTTTACTTTCTCCCAATGGATTGCATTTAATGGCCTGTACTAGCATCTTTAAAGCATGGCCTTCTTTCACTTAAAGGTACCGATCCTAATGGGTCCTCTCATGTGATTAGCCGCATAGTGTTCCTAAATGAAGCCCCGGCCCTACTTAAGGCAGAAGATTCAGCTCTCCCAGACAGGAAACGACTCTTCTTAAATATTACAAAGAAGAGCCGGCTCATTCGCGAATGACATCACTATTTCTCTCTTGCACTTCCTCATCCACGCTCGTATTGAAAACTCTCACAAACACTAAATTCACTGATCAAGGTGTCCATTATAGAATTGGCTTGATTCTAACTAATGAACAGATTGATTGAACATCTGAAATGTTATTTTGGTCATTCTAAAATTCTTTAGCCAAAGTTTCTCATCAAAGTAATCGGGATCATTACCTTCCAGAACTGTCTTGACTGGCTGCTTTCCCAAAGAGCAGTCTCCCGACTCCGAAAGCAATATGACATGACTGCACATATTGCGAAAGTAAGTTATTACTAAATAAAAAAAAGGTATTCTCCTTCCAGTATTCACACTTCCAGTCTCTTTTGAAATTTGGCGACAGTTTATCAGGAAGTGGTGACGTTTTTGTTCTCTGGAACTCGTTGGATGAAGACTTTATTGCTTGTTGGAATTGAGGCTTTATTCGCAAATATTTTATGCACTATTCCAGTTTTGCACACAAATTTTATTTGGATCTTTGGATGGAAACATGGCTGTTGGTATTCGAGTGAGACGCTCACCCACTTCTTTGAACCTGGGGTGAAGGATTTAAAAATTTTTTTTTATTAAAAACCACATATCCATTTGATTGGACACCCATGACCAGTACAAGGTAAACAAAAAAGTAGAGCAAATCCAGTTCATGACTTTTAAATGTTCACTGATATTCCAGTGTCCTTTATGTAAGCCAGCATGGCAAAGGAAATCTGACCCAGGTTTGAAGTATCTATTAATGGCCTTTTTGCCACGTGACAATTCAGTGAAAGGAATATGAAAATGGCACGAGGAATACACACTCACACTTATAACGTTTGAGAAATTTACCATCAAATATGGACAAAACTACATGTGGCCACATCTTGGTACACAATGTTCTCTAAGTGAAAACAATGAAACAAAATTTAACATTAAAGTTTTAATTAAACAAATCAGTCTCTGGTGAAATACAAATCAACTCGGAGCCAGTCATATAATCTAAAAAGCAAATACCTGAGCATTACCCATTCCCAACTGCTGTTGAAGTTTGGTTATCCTCAGCTGCATTGCATTGACTGATTCTGTGAGACTGTCGATGGTTTGCTGCTGCTGGCTGCAGAACCAGACTGCTGTTGATCCCCCGACCAGGAAAATAAAGAAAACAAATGCAGGGACTGTATATTCTTTAAATCCCCTAGCTGGAGTTACAGATGGCGTCTCTAACAGCAGTAAACTGTCGTCCGCTTTATTGTTGCTTTTTCCTTTGCGCTTGGTCATCTTGGCGTCGTGGAGGATCTTCTACACACCACTTTCTCTAATGAATTCGGCGAGTGTAGCACTTCACGGCCGGGTTGAACGAGCAGGAACTCACTGAACTGAAATAGAGTGAACTTCCTCGGCTGCTGTCCACGAGGAGCGGGGGGCAAGGGGGCGTCGTGCGCTGGAGGAGAGCTCTGATTCGCGGACCGAGCAAGGCTTAGCTCACTAACCAGGTACAAACGTACACGATGCTTTTAATAATTTGTAAAAATAAAGAAGTGCACTATTATTACTTTTGAAAAGGTTGATTAATTCAAATGGTGAAAATTGTACACACACGGTCTCCATATACGCTAAATAAAATTAGCTTGTTGTAAATTAGCTTCACAATTTCCGGTTGTGGTCACGTGACATGACAAAAAAAAAAAACGAGTTCTCTTTTCTTAAACGAATCTGTTAACAAACCTTACTTACAACAGACCTGTGGCATCGTGGACACATATAACTGGTCCTACTGGAGGGCTAAGCTGCACGTAGCTCATTGACCAGGTACAGACTTAAACAATGCTTTTAATTATTCGTAAACATTTAAAAATGTGAACTAATATTAAGTTTTCAGTTATTTATTAGTTTAAGTGGTTAAAATATTCCATTCGTTGCGCACATTGTTTCCAATTCCCTTAAATAAAAACAGTTTTATGTAAATTAGCTAACAATTTCCGGTTCTGTTCAGGTGACCCTACGTATCAAGAAAAAGAGTTTTCCAAAACAAATTTGTTAACAAACCTTACTCTGTTGAATACTGGGCCAACTTTACCAGTCATCTCAAATAGGAATATATTTGGTTGCTGATTCTCACTAACAAAAGGTCTGTTTAAAATTCTAAATTCAACCTTGTATAACACTTCATCACTGAATTAAAATATATACTACCAAAGTAAATAGGTATAGATACAACTACTATATATATGGTTATATATGTCCATGTCCTGCACACTTTGCCTATTTTGAACTATTTAGAAATCACACACTTCCAAGATGGTGATATTCTTAACCAGAAAGCTATGCGTGACCTCACTGATACTCTGTCCATGTTATATACAGTTAACGGTCACACATTTCACTGCTGTTTATCATTTTCTTTAACAAACTTTCAACTTTTCTTATATTGGATGTGTTGCGTATGTACATTTTTCATTGTATATTTTGTTTTGTACTCTACTATATACATGGCCGCAATGGCATCTCAGAGTAACTTGAAATATAAATGATTTAATGGGGGTAGATGGAAAGATATACAGAGGTTCATGTCGTGGTATTTGTTATTTCACTTTTAACTTAAGATGTTTTAACTCCTTGATGTCCTTTGTTTACTCTGTAACACAAGACAAAGATCATGAAGTAAGAAGTTAAAAAAAATTTTCAGAATCATCACATATTCTAATAAACAGCTCAATTACTATTGGAATAAAAGTCTTGCCTTTGACCGTAAGCTGGGTTGCACTTTCATCATGACCTAAAAGATTTTCAGCCACTACTCTGTACTCCCCCATATTCGTGGGCCCAACCCGCAGAATCAACAAGGAACACACTCCGCAGACGTTTGAGATGTAGTAGTTGGGGTCTGTGTTGAGGCTGACATTGTTGTAGTACCAGGTAATGTGTGGGGTTGGATTTCCTGTGACCGCACAGCTCATGTAGCACTCATAACCCTTCGGAGCTGCATGGAGTTTCAATGGGACGATAAATCTGGGGGCTGTCCGGAAGTCAAGGGGCTTCGATTCAGGCATGACGTATGTGAATTTTTCTGAAAATGAAAGAACTTAATATTTATTTCAGTTCATGTTTTTAGGCCTTATAAGGGAAGCATTATAACTCATAACACAATAGCTGCATTTTAGCACCGCTGAAAAGGTCTCTGATTGATACCAAATGTTCCTATCATTTTCTGAAGTTGAGAAATTCTGATGATTTGGTTGTTAGGGTTAAAAGTTTAGTTGCTATTGAGAAATCAGTGCCATATTATGTTTTTTTTACTCATCATGTCACTACTAAATATACCAACTCCCATGTCTCTATCATTTAATACATTTTGGTTGCTAGGGTGTGTAGATTGGTTGCTAGGGAGCTGTCCATGATCTCAATAAAATTAAGTCATTACTATGATTAATATAAACTAATCCCATTTTATGATGAATTTAACAAGCCAACATTTCTGCCAATTGCAGAAGTCCAAGCATGAAGTATCTCCAGATCCCGATAAGATGGTTTTAACCTGGCTAGCATGCATATCTGCGGAAAAAAACTACCTTATTGCTGGAAAATGAGACATAAGTCCTTCATGAACCCAAATTGTGAATGAAATGAAGGAATTTTTCAGTCAGACCATCACTGTCAAGAAGGGCCATGTAACATTAGAATACATCAACCTTAGATATAATATTTTAAGAGGAATACACGGTATAATTTTAGTGGCTTTGTGTCAGTGATGGCTGCACTATCATATCCCCGGAGGTATCAACCTGGATAAGGGTGACCCATAAAGAGGTTTCATAGATCTTCTGTCATCACTGCCCTTGAGCAAGACCCTTATCTCTGGCATCTCTGAGGAATTCACTGCAATTAGTGTTTGTTAAATTGCTTTGAGAGAAGGAGATGGCTGGAGCTAGTGCCGCCTAGGATATTGATTCCCAAAACTCTATTTGTTCAAGGGGAATTTGTGTTAATAGAGATATCTTTGTGAGTTACTCTTAAAATGGGGAGGAAAAATACATTTGAAAAGATCTTTATGAACATTTGTTCCTGATGGGGGAAAAAATGGGTAAAGAAAACGAATGAAAGAACAAACCTCTTTTTTTGGTGGTCCCCCAAACTGGAGACACAGAAGGCTCTGAGAGGCCGAGATCATTTTTGGCAAACACTCTGAAATTGTACTGTCTTCCCGGCAGGATGTTGATGACTGTACATTTGTTGTTAAACAATCGGTCGACCACTGTGCGCCATGTTTGTTTGACAGAGTCTCGTTTCATCACCATGTAGTGAAGATGGTCGTCTCGTTTCTCGTCTGGAGAAGGTGTCCATGACAGAGTCACTGTGCCGTGGACGTTCTGCTGCAGCTCTATGGGACCTGGCGGCTTGGGGTCATCTGAAGACAAAGAAACAGGTAATATATTATCGTGAATGACCCATTGATGGTTTAATGACTGTTTCAAAAAATCAACATGCCACCGGAGTGAAAACATGCCTTTGTTGCCGTTTTCTGAAACTCTAAGCAAAGATCTAAATACATTTTCAGTCCTCTCTATCCCCTTTCAAATATACTGTGTAGATTTCTAATAGGTTATTAGCTTTAATATTCTTGGTTTTAAACATACTTTACAAGAGCTATGTCCGTTCAGTCTTACTTGTGCCATCTAATGGTTAAAAGAAGGGATAGCCTTTGAAAGTACAAGACCTGTTGTATGGCTTGTTTTTTTTTGAAGTTCTGAAAAAAACTAAAAGTACTTGAAACAGTGTATAAGGTTTAGACGAGCTTTGCCGGATTTTTTTTAAACACAATTGTTTTCACATTGTCTATGCTTTTTTGAATGAATTTTTATTTAATTTTAGAAAACATACAAATTTTGTAGTTAAGAAAATGTAATACTTGGAATTGTATTTTTTGTACAATTTATTTTGTTGTGGAATTATTATGTAATGTAATGAAAAAATATATTTGGGTTGCATTAAAAATATATATTAATCATTTGGCGGAAAAAAATGTTTTAAAGGTAATTTGTTATAGCAAAGAGTGAAGTAGTAAAAATAAGGTCAAGAAGGCCCCAGACGTCTAAGGGTTGAGTAATTTTATATTTGATTTGAATGCTCATGTCATAATTCAAGGCACAATTTAGTTGTT
Organism: Danionella cerebrum; assembly: GCA_007224835.1. NCBI lineage: Eukaryota > Metazoa > Chordata > Actinopteri > Cypriniformes > Danionidae > Danionella > Danionella cerebrum. The sequence goes on from SRMA01025984.1 coordinate 86,157, forward strand.
GCCGTTGAAATGCAATGGATTCTCTTACATCATTAAAAAGCTGTTATTTTGTTGAATGTGTTTTTTTTCAAAAAGCAAAATGTTGTAGTAGGTTACTTGCCTAGTGTTATAGATTATTAGTGTTCTAGATTTTTATTTCAACAGTATATCTGACAGCATTCAGATCACTCTTTTCTTCAACAAAATGAAGCAGAATCTCTTAAGTAAATATGCCACCAGTTGGTTTCACTAGCCACTGATTGGTCTACTCCACAGACCTCTCAGTATCAGAGGAGACGGTCTGAAACATGGCAGCTCCCCAGCCAGTGAAACATTTGAGAAAGCATACATAGACTTAATAGTAGCCAGGTAACTTAACAATATTTACTTTATATGTACACATTTAGTTATTTTCTTGTCCCAAAACCTGTTTGTTTTAGGCTTTACTGAAATTGAAATGGAATAACCAAGATCCCAGTTGATTTTTCATGGAAGGCAAAAGCCACTATCTCCTGTTTTGTTCCAAGTGTTGACGTTGGTTCTACAAATGGAATCATGTGATTTAGCAGATGACCTATAAAACATGATAAAGTGTCAAAAAACACCAACACATTTTTTTATCTGTTAGCTTTAGCCCACACTCTTCTTTAAATCAAGCACAAATATTAAAATATACAATGCAGGAGCTTTACCAGTGACCCGTATTTCAATAGCGAATGTGTCCTGGCCCACCATGTTCTTCACAGTCACAGTATAGATGCCAGTGTCTGAAAGCTCTGATGTGTAAATAAGTAGCTGAGAACCTTTTTCAAAATTGGTTATGGTCACATGTTTGGTGACAGGAAAGCCATCCTTTTGCCATGTGATGGCTGGTAAAGGAGATGCCTGCGGATGAATACCTTTTTAGAAGTTTCATATAAAAATGAAAGCAAATCGACATGTTTTGCTCTTTAGTTGACTAAACAGTAATGTGAAAGCCTCTACACACCGATCTGATTTGAGATTCGCACAAATCTTCAGATGGCTTCTCAGCAGGGTGCTCATGTCTGAGTCGAGGAAATATTGATGCAGTGACACTCCCTGCCTGAAGGTGGTGTTTACCGTATAACAGATGCACTCCGCGTCACACGAGAAACCGGAAAGACCACAAAAAATTATGGATGTCAAGTTGTTGGTGGCTGATCACAGGGAGCTGTTTGACAGAAACATGGAGTAGAGAGACAATTTGTGGCTCGCTTTTTCTTTCCTGTTTCCTGTGCAATGTCGCTATGAAAATGTTGGATGAGTGCCGCCGAGCTGCATTTTTACGACATTTAAAGAGCCAGCTTTCATTGGTGGTTGTTCTCCCGACTTTTTTTTTTTTTTTTTTCCATTGGCATCACTTGTTCGGTTCGATGTGTGCATCAGGTTGAAAATTCAAAACATCAAAAATTGGTGTGTAGAGGCCTCAAAACATTGGCTTTACAAAAATGTTGCCACTCACCTCAAAATTGACATTGACACGGACCGTGTTTCCAGCTTTAACAACCATAAAGCTTTTTAATTTTTTGTCAGTGAACTTTGGCTTTACTGAAACGAGAAAACTAAGTGAATCTTAAAGCCAAATATTTAATAATTCCCTATAGAAAATAAACTATACCTGCAGGAGGCATAGCAATGATATAATTGTCAAAGCCCTGTGGAAGCCCCTCTCCTCCTTCATTAGCGGCAATCACTCGAACCCAATACATTGCCATGGATTTCAATCCTACAATTGTAAAGGAGGTCTGAATCACTGCGTTTGTGTTGCAGCGGCTCCACTCAAGTTGATCCGAGGGACGGATTTCCACAAAATAGGCTTTTGCTTCATCTTCTTCCCCTTTGATTTCTGAAGGTTTATTCCAGGAAAGAGATAGGCTGGTGTAGCTAGATCCTGTTAATTTTAGGTCTTTGACCTTACCAGGAGGCTCTGAAACAAATGCATTTATGTTGTGAGTTTGACAGAATAAAACAAAAAAAAAAGTCTAAATGTAAGTTCAGAGTGTCGTTGTTAAGCGTTGTACTTTTGGGGTCCATTGCAGTTATGCACTCAGAGGGCCCACTTGGTTCTCCAGGGCCACATGTGTTGATTGCGGCTACTCTGAACTCGTACTCTACACCTTCGATTACGTCTTTCACTGCATATTTTTTCTCTAAAAAAAAAAAAAAAATGATATCAAACACAACTTTTATTTTTGTTCACAAGTTTCCAGACCTCTGATTGGTTCATCTGTTGGATTTGCTTGACTCCATAAATTGCTGCCCTTTTTACGCTTTTCCACATTGTAGCCAACAATGCTGCCCCCGCCAGTGTTGGATGGAGGGAGCCAGGACAAGTTAATGCAGTCTTTAAAGGCACTGATGATTTTAGGTGGAGCAGGAGAGCCAGGGAATGCTGGGAAATAAAGGATAAGTTTCTATTATTATGTTTAGTTTGTATTTTGAATAATTTAAAAATGTCTTCTTACCCATTGACACATTTTTTAAAATGCTTAACTTTACAGAAGACTGAGGTGATATTTTTTCTCACTCAATTTAAGTTATATTAAGCCTCTAAGGCATTTTTGTTAAGCCAATGTCATGTTTCTGCTCTTCCATAGTTCTATGCTGTTTGTGATGGAATTTACCAAGCGTGTCAGAATTTAGCAATTTATGAACTCCTACATTCAATTTAAAAGATATTCTTTGTGGATAAGTGAGTTCTTACCTGTGTGTACGACTAAAATAGTAAAACAGTTTGTGGATTAAATTAAGAATAGATTTGCTTAGGTAGTTGGCTATTTTTGTGTCTTCGTTGGAAGCTGTCTGGTTGGACATACACTCAGTAATGTTCTTTTGTGCTTACTGATTATAATTAAGGGTCGTCTTCTCTTTTACCTCTGAGTAAATATGGTAAAAACTGAATCAAATTTCAAAAATACTCACATCACTTGTTACCTGTATCTGGTCATCTGACTTGATGATCATTAATTAAAGTGAACTCTTACATAAACTCTCTGTGTTCTCCCTTTTAACCCGAGTATGCCTAATCCACCCCCATCTCCATGAAACTCCAGATCTTTGCACATGCAGCCAATCAACGTTAAACATTTGTAGGTCTGTTAGCCTATGTAGCAGTGTTGGGGGGCGGGAGATTGAGGGACAGCCTTTGTAAGGATTTTAGACCTCAATTTATGTTGTGACACACGATTTAATTCATTCATTCATTCATTTTCATACCCGCTTCTTCCCTTTCGGGGTCACGGGGGTCTGCCGGTGCCTATCTCCAGCACACATTGGGCGAGAGGCAGGGGTACACCCTGGACAGGTCGCCAGTCCATCGCAGGGCAACACGATTTATTAATTTATTTTAAATGCTGCAAAGGTGTTGTAGTAATTGATTTTAAAATGTAAAAATGTGCAAATGTTTATTTTTAGAGCTGAACTCTTTCAAACATCACCAAAAGAGCAAACATTAGCGCTGCTAACATTGTCAAGCTAAAACTTTATCAGTTATGTTTGTTGTTTAGGATAATGTTTTTTAAGGTTATCAATGTTAAACCAAATTGATATAGTTTTCAGGATGATAGTTTTCCCATTGGGACTTGGTAAACCCGAATTGTCTGTTCTTTCTTTCAAAATAATGATAATATCTCCAAATCACAGCCTGATTTTTATCACCCTTGATTAAATCTGACCATTTTAGATACATGTTTTGTATATTCTTCCTCCATCGGCACCCATTTCTCAACAGTTGGCAACAGTTTCCACAGGGAGCAGATTTTGCAGTAGGTCAGTTGGAAACGGCGCATTATTATATGAATTAAGTAAAATATTAATTTGGTCATGCCAAACACTGTCTTCCTCAGAACTTTCAAAAACAATATATATATATATATATATATATATCTCACCCAAAGTGCCAGCAGCAATATCATTAGTTGTCATGACATCACTCAAGCCCTCTGAGTTTTTTGCCTGTATCCTGTAGCAGTACTTTCTGCCTCGATCGATGTTTGTGTCTCTGTATGAAGGCTGTCCTGGAATGTCTCCTATTTTATACCAGGTGTTCCGGCCCAGTTGTTGACGCTGGAGGGTGTAATTAGTCACTGGACAACCTCCGTCGTCCTTTGGAGGTCTCCATTTAAATTCAATAGCAGACAAAGAGCTTTCAACTATTTCCACTGGTCCTTGTGGAGGAGTTGGCCTGTCTGGTGGAAAAAAAAAATTGGCAATTTATTGCAAATAAACAAATGTTTTCCTGCATTGTTTTGCATGTTTTTTGGCTCTGATTTTGAGGATACCGTGGGGTTTCAAGATCTATTTTCTGACTGACGTATAAAGGCTGCAGATCACTGATTGATGTGAAAAATAGGCACTACTCATGAACAGAAAGCCTTATAAAGTAAGCTTTTAAAGGCCACTAAATATCTGGTTGTTTCTGACTATCTATTACATCGTTTTGAAGGCAAAAGCATGCAAACCAAACTGTTCTCTATCAAGCACCAACAGATTTCAATACGTACCAAGTACAATAAGTCTTGATGTTGCCTCTATGGTTGCAAACTCGTTTTTAAGTTTGATTTTTATCACTCCAGTGTTTTTTCGCTGACACTTATTTAGAAGCAGACGGCTGTGCATTGAAGACTTTTCAATCCGGATGCCGTGTCCCTCCATCAACTCTTCGTCCTCTCGAAACCATTGGATCTTAATTGGTTCTTTTCCTGAAAATGGAAGCTTGAAGGAAGCATTCTCTCCTGCTTTCACAATAACAGGCTCTGAGAATTTGCCCAAAGCATCTACATCAATTCTGGGTGGATCTATAGAGAGAAATAAGATTGTATTATTGCTTTCTCGTTATTGAGCACAGGGCAGTGGAGGTTTTAAATATATCCTAACAATATAAGTGTTCGTACACTTTTTTTTTTTTCTCAAGACGTTGAATTTGGTGTAATATAAAGGAAAACGTCAATTAACTGCAGAAAGTGTTTTTTTACATTTGAATGTACATCTGAAAATCTCTGTACCTTCGATAGTTAACGAAGCCTCTGATTTACGGCCTTCTGCCTCAAACTTGTATTTTCCAGCTTCTCCTTCTTGGCAGTTTTGAATGATTAGCTTGTGGTAGGCACCATCTTTGACCAGGCTGATTCCCTCCGTAGACTCCAGCTAATGGGAAAAAACAACATTAGATATCTGAACTCCTTATAGAGGGGCTGCAGAGAGGTATAATGATTAAGCTCTAGGTGCCATTTGATGGTTGCTATTTGATTCTGTTTCTAAGGTAGGATTTCTCTGGGTACTTCAGTTTCCTTCCACAGAAATGTATGCCATTGGTTATCCCAAAGTTTAACCAATCAAAGGCTTCAACCACTATGTTTTTTTTTACCTTTACAGTCATGTGATGCGGATTAAGAAAATGAATGGCAGATTAAATTGTGGATAAAATTTTTACACACATGGTATTTAATGTAGTTCACAGCATAGTTCCGGGTGGTAAAGTTAGGGTTCGGGATCTACCGTTGCTGATGTGACATAATTACTGTTTGACAAACCACAGCAATATATGAGCAGAAACATAAAAGAATCAAATGCTACGTGTTTCTGGTGGTGTATTTATGCAAGAGTCTCTGAAACAGATCAGAAGTTACCATGCGAGCGTGGGGGATTTGGTGCCACCATACTCGCAAACAAAACAGACCAGAGGTTCCCAAGAGCCATGAGTGTTACCAAGCCATCCCGTCGGGTTGTGCACATGTAACTATGGGTGCACTCTAAATGGTACCTTTGCTTACTGATCAGTAAATGAAACATCGATTTTGAAAATGTTATAGGCGAGAAGTGCTCAAATCAATTATTGTTTACAAAGAGAATAGTATGCATTAAATCCTCCTTCACACATTTCTCAAACTCATGATGCCCTCTTGGCTGTCTGTTATTTAAGATGTTGGCTGTTAGATGTCGATGATGTAGGGATCGCACTCTTCTAACCTTTAAGTCACTGTAGCCAGTGTGAACGCTAGCTGGATCAAAATTGAACTAAAACGTTTCTAAAATTGGGATGGATTTTAGTTCGGAACACATTTACAGAACTGGAATACATTTGCAAATTTAAACTACTGCAGCTACTGATCTTGGTGGAATACACAAAAAGTTCTAAGTGGAATGGGTCCAGGCAAAATGGGTTGTGATTCAAATAGCTGCTAATGTTCATGAACTTTATGCTCATTCAGTTATAGAAACCTTTGAGAAATCGACTGGTATCACTTCAGAAATCACAATATGACCAGTATCACCTTCTTTCCATCTTTGTACCATATTCCAATGCTCTCTTCGCTGCTAAGCTTGCACCACAGTTCTGCAGTATCTCCAATGTTGGCAGTAGTATCTGTCAAACCTTTCAGGAAGTGAACTCCGGGATCTGCAGGAATTTTTGAAAAATAGAATTGTAATGGTTTACTAGCCCTAAGTTCATGTTCGACATGCCCACTCACCTGTGATGTCGTTAGGGACCAGTTCACCTCTTGATCGCTTTTTTCGTTTGTCACTGGAATCGTCTCCACCTGATCCATTCTTATATAATCCATCTCCTTTACCTTGATTTCCATGATCTGTTTCATTTCCCAGATTAGATTCTCTGCCATTAGTTTGGACCTCTTCTTTTAAAGTCACCACAGGTTCCTCTTGTTTGGGGTGTGCCCTCCTGGCTACTTTATCTTTATCTTCCTGAACCTTGCTAGCGGCTTTCCTGGATGCATCGTCTTGTTCTTCTTTAGCTTGTGTTGCAGCATCGTCTTGTTTGGCTTGGGCTTTCTGGTCTGCTGCATCTCTTTCGGCCTTTGCTTTCCTGGCAGCTTCGTCCAGTTCTTTCTGTTGTCTATCTTTCTCCTCAGCTAAAAGTCTGGCTAGTGCATCTGAATCCTCTTTATGATGGACTTCGTGATCTACAGAAATTAGCATCGTTTAGGAAATTGTGATACTACTTTTTACCCAATGTCTGCATTGGCACAAAACTGTTCAGCAAACACAAATCAACTTTTTTTCCTGCAGCTGACAGCTAATGCTCCTCTCTGGAGACTAGGGTTTGGAGAAATTCAACTGTTACCCAATGGAAAGTATTCTAGAGTTAAGGAACCTGTTGGAAATCATGAACGCTGTAACTTTCAGGTCAACAATTAGGGTTTTAATCAAAGATCTAAAGTTAACGTTTCTGCTAGCATGGGTGGTCATGAGTGAAAATCTTAAATGGACAGTTTGCTTTTTTACAAGGCATTTTGAATGCTGAAATTATGTTTTTTTTTGGACGAGAGGAAGAGAAGTAGGTAGAGAAATGGGGAGGGTTAGGAAATGACAATGTGTTTGGGATTTGTATCCACAACTCGGCACTGTCCACTACACCACGTGGCTACAGCTAATGTGTTCTTTAGGCTGGGAGATATATTGCAAGATTGTAATCTTGGTCATGAATATTTACAAATTGTCCAATTTTACATTCATTATTTGGATTACCATACACTGTGCTCAATACAGGTGCATCTGGAAGGTTTTTTTTTGTAGTCAAGCATGGGTGAAGATGGAACAGACTCGCACAATATATACAAAAATGTTCAATTTTTCAAAATATGCTCTCATGTATTACTTGAAAGCTTTTGTAACCATATGGAGATAACATTTTTGTATCTAAAACCTTTTTTTAAACATTTTTGGAGTGGAATACATTGTTTTCTGCTCGAATTACAGCATGCCTTTGAAGTACAGGAAATTGCGTGTCAAATTGGAACTTATATTGGGGACATTGGGTCCTCTCAGCAGTAGCAAAACCAATCTGGGCACCAATCTTGAAATGGCTTCCAAAAAATTAGATTAATAAAATGCCCCTGTCCCCATTTTCTTGACCCTTGAAGTAAAGCCTACATTTGAATTGGGAATGCGTTACACTCTGCCCTATTGTGAACAAAAACTGAAGGAAAAAAAGTAAGTGTACAACAAATTGTAATAAATCATCATACCTTCCACCGTCAAAGTCCCCTGGCTGGACCTGAGGCCTGCAATAGCTGTGTAGACTCCCCTGTCCTTCTTTTTACAGTTTTTCACCGCTAACTTGTGGACTTGTTTGTCTTCTGACACGGTGATATCATATTTATCACCTTGCTCAACAGACACGTCATTGGCGCACCAGGTAATTTGTGGCACAGGGTCTGATAAGGTACACTCAAACACGGCATCCTGGCCCTCGACCACTTTAATGTCGTTTAAACTCCTTTTAAACTCCACATCAGGCACTGAAATAATAAATGATCATCAGATAATGTACAGTGAGACAGTGGCAGTGACATTTTGCGATGATGTGGAGAACAAACAAGGAAACACTGCTTCATCAGATGGTTCCAGTTTATTCCCAAGACAATTGTTTACTAAAAGCATTTTTTTTTTCTCTGAGGTAATCCCAACAAGGGGCAGTGTTGTCAAAATGATATTTATTGACGTGGTTCTGAAAGAATGAATTAACCACTTCATTATGCCTGGCAAGTGATGTCACATCTTAAAGGAAGCTGGCACATGTACGATGCAAAAGCCTGGTAAAGCGTATATTGTTTTTCGTTTATTGATAATTTGGACTTAATCCTTTATGCTTCTTATTTCTATAAAAAATGTGAGCCTAGCACTCTTTTACAAGGTTTGAATGCTAAGTTTTGGATGTAGCATGATATATAGTCACTGGCCACTTTATTAGGTACACCTTGTTAGTTACTAGGGCTGGGAGATATGTCCTAAAATATATATATTTTTTTCTATTTGAAATCAATTTGCAGATGACAAAAAAATGTTCAATATAAAATGTACCTTTAATAATATTAATAAAAATGCAGGACACCAGTGCCATGGCAGACTGGTATCAATCCGTAATCAGTGTCAAACGTGCTTAAGGCAAACCTAAGGGGTGGAAGTAGAGCTGTGTGCACTCTGAGAGAAGCTAAGAGGGCGAGTGTGTGTTCTACGTAAACGGGGAAGCGTTTGCGTACTATGGTAAAGATGAAATCGATTTTCGTTCAACCACAACAATGTACACCAGAGTCGAGTTATTCGATGAAATCATTTCATCACCCAGCCCTATTAGTAACCAGTCTATCCATTCTCCTCTGACCTTTGGCATCTAAAAGGTATTTGTGCCCACAGAACTGCCACTTAATGTTCTCTTATTTTTGGACCATTCTGTGTAAACCCTAGAGATGGTTGTGCTGGAAAGTCCCAGTAGATCAGCAGTTTATGGCACCATCGTGTGCTCAATTTGAACTGCAGCAGATCATCTGGTCCATGTCTTCGTGTTTGTATTAACGAGCAGTTTGACCGGAGTACCAAATAAAGTGGCCGGTGAGTGTATATGCATTCATCGGATGAATTTATCCAAAGAAACTTAGAAAGATCAAACACATTCATTAGTTATTTCTGATAATTTTTTATTGACAAACGTTTAGTTTCTTTTCGAATCCTCTATGCAGTCCTTTGGTTGCTGGTTTAATCGCAGCCGGATGAGTGTTGGGGTAGTTTGGATGTTGTTTGCGTGCTTTGGTTTCCTCCCAGACAATATCACATCTAACAGGTAAATTGCAAATCCAGAAAATGGAAAACTAAGCAAAATAAGACATACATATTAGCTCTAACAAGGCTAAGCTAAGCAGTTTTTACTTAGTAAAAATACCAGTATTAGTATTTTACAGTGTGTTTATGTAATCAAAAGAATTAAACTTACACGATAAGCCTGTTGAGAACATGTTTGCGTCCTCCACATCCACTTGATACAAGCCTGCATCCTCTGGACCAACATCTCGGATGCTGAACAAGTAGGTTTCACCAAACTTCTGCATGTTATGCTTTGTTGTATCATCAGACCCATCTCCATATTCAAGCATTTCCCCATCCTGGAAGGTATTATTTAGAAAATTACATCATTAGATGACATTTATTCTTTTCCCACTCTGTTTGATTTCTATGATCAAAGGTGTTCACTTAAGTGACACCCTGTTGTTAATCCATTGAGGCGACTCACCCTTTGCAACAATAACCACCTCTAGCCTTTTGTGTGCTTTCAGAAATGCTTAGGGTCATGAAAAGCAACCCAACAACATAACCCCCTTTAAGAAACCTCACATTGCAGTCAGACACTTAATGGTAAACACAAATCCACCAATCAGATTGCCAGATGGGAGAATGTTTATGTGTCTTTGCTCTAGAATGGACGGTGGACTTTACTCACCCTGAAATCTAGAGCTATCTAGTCAAGATTCTTCATTGAAATGCTGCAGCCAGGTTAACCACCCAAACCCCATTCATTGAGCACACCACTCCAGTTCTCCTTCCCCGGTGAGCCAATGAAGTTTCATATTCATTTCAAAATGCTCCTTCTGGCACACAAATCCATCTATAATCTGGCTATCCCTTAGATCTGCTTCATCTCTGACCCTAGTCAAACCGAAACCCTTGCGAACATTGCTGGGTTTTTGAGCATTCAGTTCAACTGCTGAATTTTCGACAGGCTTACGATCTGTAGCGGCTTAATTTTATTCTAGCATACTGTTTTGGTATATTGCACCTGTTTGACGAATTTGTTTGTATGGTGTCCTTGAATGACAGAAAGTAGCCTCCAAATAAAATGTATTGTTATTATTATTATTATTATTATTATTAAATGCATCCAATGCGTTGAGTGCACTTGGTGATTCATCGCTTGGAAGCAGCCGCTTGGTAGCTAATAGGAACTATATCTCTGGAGCTATTTTATTATTGAGCTTTTCTAAAAGCTGCAACTGCAGGCAGACAGTTGATGACCTCTGTGCACTTTTTGCATCTTACAACGAGTCACTTATACATTGCACATTTTTTTTGCAATAATGCTTAAACGAAACGCCCACTGAGTTTGTTGAGTTGATGCACATTTTCCCTTAGTCTCTAGTTTAAGCACTGACCTTGTAGAGAAGGATTTTGCTGTTTGGATCCTTCAACTTCATGTCGAGTTCGAATTCCGCTGTTCCATCGGTTTTTACCTCGATCTGTTTCATACTGTCGACATTTTCCACATACTTGAAACCATAAATAAAGTCCAGAGAAGTTAAAATCCATCTTTTGCAAACTGTGTGATGCATGCAGTCAAAGCTAAAGAGACCTTGGACTGCGCGGCCTCTCTCTCCTTCTTCTTCTGGTTGAGTTTTCTCAGCATCCATCTGAAGTCAGTGACTCCATATTCAAAACAAATACGTTCATAGTCTTTCCGTGCAGCGCTCAATAACACTTCCCAGAACCTTGGGTCGATTTCTCCCTCTTTAAACTGTTCTTCTTTTCTCTTCACAACTCTGGAAACAATGAAGACCAAAGTAGCAAAATAATAATTTTGGGTACATTTTCTGTTTAAACATTCAAACTTTACTATTCTACATCTTTATACAAAATTCAGTGTAAATGGAAATAAACAGCAGCCTAGACGCCTTTCAACTAAGCACATTACTGGTTCACCTGGCCGCGCTTGTTCTTTTTTGCAGATCGCTCAATCTGATTGATCAGTAACCCTTCACTGGCCTTGAGAACTGATCATATGTCCCTTACAGAATTTCATTTTTATATTGAGATGATTTTAACATTATTCTGAGGATACTTTAGCTCTGAATTGATGCATTGGTTCAAACACTGTGAATGAGCCTTTCCCAGTTTAACCACATTCCTAATTAAGTTAAATAAATGAGAAGTAAAGAAAACCGTGGTACGTTACGTTTTCTTCAGCATTTTTCGGAACTCATCTGGGTCACTTTTGGGCGCTGTAAAATCAGACAGTTGCTTTGAGATCATGGCATTTATAACATTTAAGCTGCTTTGATTTCGTACATACCTGGCTTTCTTTTCTTGAATCCAACTGCAGAAATTAAAACCTGTTTATTACATGTGGTTTTGCATTTTGTGTAAATTTATATTTTACTGAAGTTGAGAGGGAAAAATGCCCATGCTGCTCCATCTTTATGAGTAATTTTCAGCTATTTACATGGTTCAGTTGGGGCCTACTCCACCTTCTGGTAGTGTAGAGTATTCCAATTCTGATTCATTTTTTTCTTATAGTACTTTTGCGCATGTTCTTTTTAAACCTTCCCTTAAACCAACCGTATTTTGTTATTTTTAAACTGAAAATTACTATCATACATTGAACCTACATGCTGCCAATAGGTGGAGTATGTACCCACTGGCTCATATGAATAGTTTGATAGTTATCATGCCGCTTAGAAAAGACGGTGCAATCGTAAGCTGAAATTTAAAAAATAAAATAAGCTTCCTACCTTCAATGACATTGAGTGCAGCAGTGCATACAGCTTTTCCAAACTCATTTATAACGAAACATTTATATGTGTCTGCTTGATCAGAATCCACATTTGGTATCTGCGTCAAGTTAAAATGGTATAAATTAAAGAAGAAAAGTACCTTAATTAATTATATATGATTGGATTTGACCTCCAGAAAATATTCTTCACTCTTTTCGTCGTATCGCGTTACATATTTTGGTGAGTTGGAGATTTCTCCCTTGTTGCGTCCCCATGAAACCTTTGGTGTGGGGCATCCTGTCACAACAGCTTTGAAAAAAGCCAGTTTTCCTGTAGGTTTACACATAATAATAAATAACATCTCTTAGTCAGATGGAAGTGATGGATATATTTAAAGTGAGAAAGCACAGACCTTCCTGTATTGTTAATGCTATGGGTTTTCTGAGGAAATCTGGTGTGGTGCATCCAGGGGGCAGTTCCTCCACATACTGTGTGATCATCACTCCAGGCACTCTGGATCTTTTCCGAAGAGCCACTGAAACATCAGAAGATGTTCAAAACCTGTTCAGTTTAGTTGAAAAGCACAGTGACATTTGGCACAGTATTTGATGATCTGTGTGAGAACCATTCATCATAAATGTTCTGCAGTTGTTGACCACATGATGGCGATGTGTTATCACAGCAGTGACAAATTGTGCCCAAACAAAGCTGAACAAGTTGATACAACTATTTTAACCAGATAAAAATGTTCTTAGGTTTCAAAAACTGTTTGATTTGGTTGAAATAAACGTACCCCCTGTTCCTTCTGCTGGCTTCGGCATCTTCGGTGTGATGGATTTGTCTGTGAACAATCGTGTGGGGGCTAAGAAGCCAAGAGAAAATTGAAAAAAAAAAGAAGAAATAATACAGTCAATCTAAATATCTTTATCATTAAAAGTGTTACTTGATAAATTAAAAAAAGACCCAAAATATCTGCCATTTAAAATTTAATGTTTGGTTAAACCACAGAAGTTGTTGGTTAATGTTTAAAAAAATAAATGGAATAAATGTTTTAATTAATGGCCCTTTAAAAGGACTTTGGGGGTTCTTCACACTTGGTTTCTGCTAAATGCAGACCTGTGTAGGAAACTCAGAAACGAAGACCAGGAGATTTTGGGGTAACAGAACAAGTTTAATGCTTAGAGCTGCAGTCATCCAAAATCTTTCAACACCGCAAACTAAAACATTCTTTCTTTGCATCTTAAACACTGGAAACCTTTGGAGCCTGCCCACAAAAGGAGTGGTCAGTTCAAAGCATGATCAGATAACAGAAGATTGTAAATCAAATAGCTCCTACCTAATTCCACCAGCCCCCCAACAAGGACATCATACATTCGCTGGTATTATGTAAAAAGAGTTTGTCTAACTTAATAAGCAATTCTCTGTTAATCAGAATCATTAAGTGATGAATCTTAAATGCAAAACGCGTAACTTTTGGCCGTTGTTACACTTTTGGACAGATGTTAAATTTGTAATCCTAAACCTGTTTCTGTAAGGATGGTAAAAAATGCAATTATGCATTAATTGTCTTCCTGTTCATCACTAAACCCCTATTATCACAAGGTCTCCCTGTTAATGAAGGCTTGATGTGGATTATGAAACACAATCAGTTCTGCACTGTTCCTTTCAAGTGAAAATGAAATTAAGTGTTTGTGAAATAAATGTCTTCCAAGCAGGAACTGATGTTGAAAGCATTACACCCCTGCAGTGGATGGTTGACCTATACCAAGCTCTTGCTCAAATTGAGCAGAACCAAGTAACCCTAGATCAGGACTTCGCAGAAAGTATAGATGAAGTATTGTCTACTAAAAAAAACCCAGACAAACCTATGTGACCCATGCTTAACATTTTTACATTACCTCGGGAAACATTAGTGTGTTGCTGAAGACTAGACTAGAAACCAGTGATCCAATAGAGAAACGTTAAGAGAGGATAGCAGGCATCTCGCACGTAAAGTAATGCAAGATGGACATTAAATCCCTTTAACAGCGGATTAAGATTCCCAAGATCTCTATCAATAAGTTTACAAGTACAGGGGTCATATTTACCCCTCCACTTTTGATAGGTCACATGCCTCATAAACATATCAGAGATGTGCTACTATTACGATGCACTCTAGGAGTGTGAACCTGATTTGTACTAATGATAAAATAATAATAACTAGATGGCACAAACTAAGTGTGTGCTTGTAATAAAGCTATTTACACATATTTTCATTAGCAAAATGTAAAGGTTGCCAAGGTAGAATATGTGGTTGCTATGGAGGGGTCTGTGACATTATGCCAAGTTTTCTATGCCAATATGAGTGATCTAAACCAATATCTATGTCTCTATTTCCCTTAGCTGAGATAGTGATATGCTAAAATGGTTGTTGTGATAGTCAGGTTGCTATGGAGGCGTCAGTAACCAAATATAATGTTCCTTTTGTCACTATAAGTTATATAAACCAACCTGCATCTCTTTATCATTTACCAAAGCTTTGATAGAGTTCAGAATTATTTAATTAATTAATTTATTTATTTTTACCATTATGCCATTTTAAGTCAATAGTAAATAATTAACACCTTCTAGAGCCAATAAATGTTTTTTACCATTGAACAAATGGTTGCCAAGGTAGAATTTGTTGTTGCTATGAAGGTATCAGTGACATCATACAAATTTTATTGTGTTAATGTGAGTGATATAAACCAATCTGTATGTCTATGATTTTCCTTGGCTGAGATAGTGATATGCTGAAATGGTTGCTATGGTAAAGTTAGGTTGCTATGGGAAGACCAGGAATATAATATAAAGTTCCCTTTGTCACTATAAGTTAATGAACCAACCTTCATGTTTATATCGTTTAGCAAAGTTGAGATGAGAGTTCATAAAATTTGGTTACTAGGGTAAACTGTTTGGTTGCTAGGGAGCTGTTAGCAATGTCTCAGCTAAATGTATATATCTATTTGCCATTTTTAGTCAATGGTACATAATTTACCCTTTTTGTTTGTTCATGCACAGACTGGTAACATCCACAAGTGTGGTCAGTTTCTACGGGGTTCTCTACTTGATTTACAGTTTTCCAAAGTTGAACCTCATGTTAATTCAATGAAAATTTTCCAACATTCTCAGCGAACTCCAGAATTCCTTTAGTTGAACCAGTCTAGAAAGACATAGCAATCATCAGACCAGTTTGTATATCTTGCTAAAGTTTGGTGGCTGTAGTTTGAGTGGACCAGGAGGATATGTGTTTAGAATTATTATTTTTTTTTTTCCGAATCAAAAGACAAATAATTCACAAGTATGTTGGAATTCACAAACATAAAAATAACTGTATGTAAAGATGCAGAATGTTACTGTGCCATCACGAACAACTAAAATGTAAAAGCAGATTATGATCAGAAAAACGCAAACTATGCAACAGTCTACCACAGATCTGTACAGTATGACAATTCAGAAGATTCAATTTAAAACCGCCTGTTTGTCTACTATTTATAAAATAGCAGATTAACTTTCCCACTAGCGTAGAGTCATCGGCATCACAACAGAAGCATCATCTATTTGCAGTGCCTACTTTTTTTTTTTAAATACACATTTTCAATGTAATTAAGGGTATTCTCAACAAAGAAATGGTGATGTGTTGAGTTTTTTTATAAGTAGTAGAAGAAAGAAGCAGAAGCAACTCACCTTCACGTGTAACTAACCTGCTCTGTCAAAACAACCGTGCTGGACTCCCACAATTTATTGCAGTCTCTCCATTTTGTTCAGCAATAAAAAAGTAGTGGGCCAAATTGAAACCTCTCAAGCACTACAGTGTTATTAGCTGTCACATTAAATCTCTTATTTTGGTTAGGTTTACAATGGCAAAGGGAGAGAGGCACTGTCTTTGCTTCATGCCTTTACTGTAAATAGAAAGTGACATTAAAATTACATTTGCTGGGCCTTTTATGACATCGACAAGATGTTAACACACCTTTGGCAGAAAGCTCAATGACGGTTAAAGATACGATGAAATAGTTTTTTTTAAATATTACTAACACCACATCTATGACCTTACATCAACATGCTCCTTCAGGTAAGAAATTCTTGTGTTAATGGGACGTGTTACTTATAGCACAATGATATCAAGTTAAACATTTTAATATTTTGTCTTATGATTTGGGCATGTAGCAGGTGGCATTTCACATGCACGGGAGCTGACCTGTTTCGCATGCCCAGACATAGATTAGCAGCTTTGACAAACTAGTGCTCGCATTATTCAGACCCAATAAAACTCAAATATAACCTTACAACTTGTATCTTTGTCCCTTAACACAAGCTCAAGAGATTTTCGTATTTATTTTACAACATAAATCAGGCATACCCCTGGATAGAGGTTGCCACGTCTTTTAAAAGGAAACCAACACTATTTATTTATTTTAAATTAATGTTTGGATGAATTTTCTATTTTGAATTTAGTCAAAGTAGCCCAAATTGTTGCTATAAAAAAATACCTATTCACCTAATACCCCAACCCCCCACCCACCATCAGTTATTCTATTTACCTGTCTCAGACTCTGATCAGCTTCCCACCTTCTTCGGCTTTCTCCACATCTCATGAGGGGGCTACTTGAAGGCATCCAAGAAGGACAGCAAGCCCTGTTCGCAACCACCACTTACGCTCATGAACTCATGAAAGGATCATAAAAATATAAATAAATATACAAAAAACAATGTAAGCTATGACACAAAAAAAAATCATTTTTTGTGAACTGTTATTAATCAGAAATTCAAGTAATAATCGCCTCCTCTCTCTAAGAGTTAAGGTTAGGGATAAGAGTTAGGGTTATGGATAATGGTTAAGGGTTGGGTTTTGGTTATCGATATGGTTTAGGATTCGGGGTGTGGATAAGGGTTAAGGTTCTGGTTAGGGTTATGGATAAAGGTGAGGATTATTCATTCATTCATTTTCCAATCTGCTTATTCCCTTTTGGGGTCACGGGATCTGCCAGCGAACATCAGTCAAGAGGCGGGTGTACACTACGGACTGGTCGCCAGTCCATCTCAGGGGTTAGGAAAAGAGTTGTGGATATGGGATAAGGCTAGGGTTATGGATTAGAGTTAGGGTTTGGGCTAAATCCTCATCAACCAGCCCTCCAATCAAAGCCAACTGACATTCTTAACTTACCCCTAAACTTTAATAGGACACACGGAATAGCTGTTTTTACGATTGTGTTTACAACTAAGTATTCGGTGCTTGAACCCGGAAATCACGAAAGTTTGTCTGTGCTTTTTGATCTTAATGGTACTCTTTTCGTGAAATTATTCCAGCAAGTGATCAATTGAAGTCATTCATTATCAAACTATACTTCAAACAAATACTATCATACTATCAAACCAATACCCTATTATCTAGGGTACATTCAGTTTGATGTAGTTTTTTTTTGCATTAAAGAAACTCCTGTTGATTAAAACACATTTAACTTTCTACTCGTGTTCCTTATTTGCTATCATCTCTTGAGTTTCAATCAGCTCTAAAATGCAATAGAAACAATAAGTTATTATCCAAATGGATTGTCATCTCTTGGTACCTTGTTAAATCCATGAAAAAGTTTTTTTTTTAAATATTTTGGTGTGGGCCTTTTTTGTCAGCATACCCCTCAGTAAAATAAACACGTCTTTGTTTGTTTTTGATGTACTTCTAAACCATGCGAAATGAGAAATTATTTTATTACTTTATAATTATAACTGGGTCAAAACTGGTCCCTATAATTAATATTATAGTATACACTTAAAATATAAAATGGGACCGTGTCGACCCTACGACAAGGTGATGGTGCCATCATTTTACGATTGTATGCTCTCCTACTCTGCAGAGTTGTTGTTATTGTATACTATTACATGTGGTTCATGGATTTTTTTCATATTCAAAAATATGAGGTGACTGAAATAAACTTTATGAACTGTATGTGAACTATAGTTTTCAGGTCATGTACTTCAAATGTTTTTGATAGTGGTCTCAGTTTCAATCTCCAGGAAGTCAGGGATGCCTACTGATATTGGAGTTGGAACCACGCTGAGGCAGAGCCTATTTTTGTTGCAATATGAAACAATTCCATCAGTGTTGTCACGTTATAGTCTTCTGGATCTCACTGAACTTGAGAGCTGCAAATGTGACCTAGGACCTTTATGAAATTATTGTATTTGGGACTACTTGTGTGATTTGTCTAATTCTTTCATCTATTTTTTTTAAGCCAAACAAACAATAATATAGTTCTTGCTTATGTGTAAACATGAAGTAATTCGCTAATAAGCTTTCGATGATGCATAAAATAAGCTTTGCATTCTCCCATAAAACATTATTAACTGAACACTGAGCAAAAATGAACCATTGCACTGCTTTGCTTTCTGCAGACTTTATTCCTACACGACTCAATACCTGTTAGTTGTTTTGTTTACTGTTTTTGAACATTTCACTATGAACATGCTCCCCCCTGTTCTCACTTATCATTGGCTGAAACTCCAAGATCAGAAGTATGCGAAAATAATCACAAAATAATTTTTCTAGATTTTCTTGAAGTTGTGGGTGTACATTGTGGGTGATATGTTGATGAGACTTCCTCTGTCATAATTGAAGACAATTGAGGAGATGTTGTTGAATCATTAATCACATTAAGGAAATTATTTTACATCGTATTTTCACTTTTACATAAGCTTTTCATGCTTTTGACTAAAAGCCAATTTTCAAATATAAGGTTGTGGAATACTGGAAAATGTATAAAATTTTTTTATGTTTATGAATAGTATCCCTGCGCAATATTTATTCCTCTTTCATCTATTGCTATTCTATTTAATACAAAGTGTAACCAAGCTTTATAGGTAATTTTATAGGCAATTTGTTAATACAAATCAAAAACAAAATCACAGAACATAAATGGAAGATATCCTTTACATTATTTACTTAATCCAAATTCCAGTGTTCTTTTTTTATATAATCCTATAAATGTTTATTTAATTTTGACATGAAACACAGTGACAATTGCATTTGGGGTGTATTTCAAACTCAGTGCATGTTCTTTATGAAAATTAGACAATAATGACATCATCTAGTGACTTTTAGGCTGGCCAATAGTGACTTTTCCCATCAGTTGTGAGCAGTGGCAACTGGATTCAGTTCCTCTGTGTGACTTAAGTGTCTTATGATGTACTTATTACTTGATTGTACTTAATAAAAAAAGTATAGCAATATATAAACATTTAGTATAATTCTAAAATAATATCTAAACCAAATGTCCAGTTTATTTCACTGGCTCATAACTTTTTCAGAGAAATAATGAACATAAAAAACACAAGGAATATGTATTAGTTTATAAGTACCACATTAGTGTACAAAGTAATGGGCAGTTGATTAGTTGAAATCCATCTCACTGGTTTTGTTTAATTAAAAAATATCAATAATTAAATTAATTGTATTTGAAGCAGAGGTCAAATCAGCTTATTCAGGATGAGGAAGATCAATCTGAAAGAAAGAAGAATGAAAACACAAAACTTCTTAGTCAAAAAATACACATTTCTTTCAAAGTTTTGTAACTTAAATGTCATATTAAAAAGGGTCTATGAACACAGAAACAAAAAAATACTGAATGTTTTCCGAACTCAACATATTTAAAAAGGTTTTTTTTGGGGCCATCCTCCTTTCAATGTGGCTAAATATGGGCCGTTTCCATCACACAAACCCTAAAATTTTGCTATATTTATCTGAATAAACTATTGCTATTTTGCAACCAGAGCATGCTGGTCTCTGTGTCCACATTTGCAACCCTGAAACTTCAGAGAAACATAGTTTTGAGATTACTTGGATTACTTTCCGCAACAGTTCTGTAGGCTTGCCATATAGGGATAATTCTCTTACTCAAAAACAAGTAACAGACAACTTTACTTTATTTCTAAACAATAAACACAGGTTTACACATGAAATATTCTGTCAATTGTATCAGATATTCATTTTCCTGCCCGCTTATTCCCTTTCGGTGTCAAGGGGGTCTGCTGGATCTCCAGCTCACTTCGGGGGAGAGACGGGTTTACACCCTGGACATTCACACTTAAGGGGAATTTAGATTATACAATTAATCTAACCCCATGTTTTTGGATTGTAAGAGAACATGCGAGTATCGAACCGGCAACCTTCTTACTGGAGGCCACATTGCTACCCACTGCGCCACCGTGGCGCTCTGTATCAAATAGTCGACCTAATTTATTAAAATGAATCTGGGGCTGCATTAATATGATTGACAGCCTGTATTTGCTCCATGTCACATTTAATAGGCATTGGACTACCTGGTCATCTGCATAACGTAATGCTGTTCAAAATATTTAGCGACGTAATTCATTCCCACAGGGCAGCATTTCAATCAGGTGACTGTGGTAAATGCTTCTCCAGCGCCCAAATAATCACAGCAGCTGTCATACCTTTCACTTTTAATGTAGACGAACACTCTGCTTTGCCAAGTGAGTTGACCGCCACCACTTTGTACTCGCCACTATCTTCAGGTCGAACTCTGAGGATGTACATTGAGCAGACGCCAAAAGCATTTGTGAAGTAGTAGTTGCTGTCAGAGTTGATGCTAATCCCATTATGGTACCATGCAATAAAAGGGCGTGGTGACCCTCGGACCGCACAGGTCATGTAGCATTGGTATCCTTTTGGAGGGTTGTGGAGTTTCAGTGGTACCAGGATTGATGGCGGCTTTTGTAAAGTGACCATGGTTGGCTTAGTTGAGGGTGTTAGTTGGGCTGGTAGTGTGGGAGGAGAAAATAGAGGTAAGTAGGTGTTATGTAAGATCCATTTTACTAAACTGGTCATGCTGTCCACCTTTATTGCAGTTTACACCCCATGTTGGCGAATCCGACGGATCAGACAGTCCCATGTCATTTTTTGCATAGACTCTGAAGTGATATTCCCGACCCGGTTGAATGCTAGTGGTGTAAGTTGTGCAGAGGAGTCGATCAGCTATAGTGCGCCAAATTCGATAATTTGAGTTTTGTTCTTCCACCATGTAGTACAGACGGTCATCTCTATCATGGTCTGGAGATGGAACCCATCGGATGATAACTTTACCATAAACCACTTGTTCTAACTCCACTGGGCCTGGAGGCTTGGGTTCATCTGTAGACACATAAAAATCTATTATTTTGTGGGATTGGTAATGGTTTGGTTTCTTTGACCCATTCTTTTCAGGTTGGATAACTTTCAGCATGGTGTAATAGAGCCCCTTTCTCTGTAGTTTTTTGTTTTGCTGACTCCTCTATAAAAGAGAGACACATTGATTAAGATCACATTTTAATCACTTTACCTGTTACTCTGACCTCTATATCAAAGCTGGCTTGACCACTTGAGTTTTTAGCTACTATGGTGTAGACCCCGTTGTCTGAATACTTTGAGTTTGGAATGATCAGTGTACACGCGCCATCCTCATGAATGATCTTGTTCCAGGGAGAGACCGGCTCACCATTCTTCAGCCATGTAATGTCTGGTGGTGGAGAGGCCTATGTGCCAATTGCAAAATGGCAATGTGAAAAAGATTGTACAATTTAACAAATATGCCTCAACCCTTATACCTCATAATTAACTTTGATCCTGATTGAGTTTCCTGATCGGACCACAATGAAATCTTCTGGATCTTTGAAACGGGGTTTCACTGGAATTGGATTAAAATAATCAAACATTTTTTTTAATCTCTGAGATTATCTTGAGTAATGGCAACTTACTGTTAGGGTTTTTAGCACAAACTGTTTCCGAAGGAGCACTTGGTTCTCCTGGTCCAAATATATTAACAGCAATCAATCTGAATTCGTATTCTGACCCTTCAGACACTTCCTTCACAGAATACTTCAGAGCTGTAAAAGATGCAGACTGTGGTTATTTTTTTAAATCTCACCAGAGAAAATTTACAATGTTAACGCAACACTACAATTGTAAATGGTGTGGACCTATATAAAGACTGCTTTTTCTTCTTCCACCTTTCTGAGGGCCGAAGCACAGGGGGAACAGTCTAAGCAAGGATGCCCAGACATCCCTCTCCCTGGACATATCCTCCAGTTCATCTGGGGGGTCACCAAGGCATTCCCAAGCCAGCTGGGAATCCACGTCTCTCCAACGTGTCCTAGGTCTTCCCTGGGGCTTCTTCTCAGAGGGACATGCCTGAAACATCTTCCCAGGGAGGCATTCGAAACAAATGTCCGAGCCACCTCAGCTACCTTCTCTCGATATGGAGGAGCAGCGGGTCTATCCGAGCTCCCCCCGGGTGACTGAGCTCCTCACCCTTTCTCTAAAGGAATGCTCAGCTACCCTACGGAGGAAACTTATTTCCGCCGCCTGTATCCAGGATCTCATTCCTTCAGTCATTCCTTCAGCTCTAGGTCCTTCAGACCTAGAGCTCATGGCCATAGGTTGCACCAATCTATCGGTCAATCTCTCGTTCCATGGTTCCCTTACTTGTGATTAGGACTTCAACATACTTGTTCTGACTTATTGCTAGCTATACCGACCGAGCTCCTGCTTCGGGCGTACAAGGAGAGTGTAAACGCTTACCCAGTGTTAAATTGGGTAAGTTGAATTAGCACCCCCTTTTCAATGTAAAAAAGCATTCAACTTGTATGATAAATTTAACTCAGGGGCATGGTTTATATAGGCCCACACCACTGTTTCCATTAGTAGAGCTCTTTTATCTCTACACTGCAGTGTATTTCATTGAGTGTGGTTTACCATTGACGGGTTCTGCGTTCAAAGACACCCACTGGTTTGTGTCTTTCTTGCGTTTTTCTAAAAGGTATCCCAAGATTTTACTCCCTCCATCTTTCTCTGGTGCAGTCCAGGTCAGGTTAATACAGTTTTTGAATGCACTAACTACCTTTGGAGGAGCTGGGGGACCAGGAAACTCTGCCAACAACAGGTTACAATAAATAGGACGCTACAAGCATCTGTAAAGTTTCAAGGAGTTTCAAAGTTTCTATTTACTTAAAGAGCCAGCCATGATTTTGTTAGTCTCCAGTGCCTCACTGATCCCCTCAAGATTCTCCGCATAGATGCGATAGATGTACCTCTTGCCAAGGGTGACTGTTCTGTCTCTGAAGTTTAAATTGTTTGCTAAAATATCCCCAACCTTATTCCAGGTTCCCTGTCCAACCTGTTGCTGCTCAATTAAGTAGTTTGTGACTGGTGAGCCACCATCATCCTTGGGAGGATTCCATTTCAATTCAAGGGCTGATGTGCTGTCATTCACTTCTACTGGGCCTTGTGGAGGACCTGGTTTGTCTGTCAGGAACACATAGGTCTGTAAATAAAAATAGTCTCGCAATCATCTTGTGAATAAGCGAATAAGGACTCACCAAGTACGATAAGACTTGACAGAGCTTCAATAGAACCAAAATCATTTTTTAGCTGAATTTTAATTTCACCAGTGTCCGTTCTGAGACAGTCTTTAATCTGAAGTCGACTGTGGTTTGATTCCTTTAATACTTTCACTGAACCGCCATCGTGAAGCTCAGAGCCCTTTTTAAACCATTTAATCTCCATTGCGGCTTGCGGAGGGAATGACATCTTAAATGATGCACTCTGTCCTGCTTTCACTATGACGGGGGTAGAGAACTTTTTCAAAGCATCAAGGTCAAATTCTGGAAGATCTGTGAAATTCCGAAATTCAGCTCTAAAAAGTAATGCTTGGCAATAATTTTTAAAAAATGTACCCCAAGAGCAAAAATAAGGACATTACCTCCAACTCTCACCCTGGCCTCTGTCTTGCAATCATTCACCTCAAATTGATATAAACCAGCATCAGAATCTTTGCAGCTCTGGATAGTGAGTTTGTGAGTACAGCCATCTTTAGTGATGATCACGCCGTCTTCGGAAGTTAGCTGTGAGGGTAAAAACAGGAAAATCTCAAGCTTTTTGCCAGTGAAAGTGGTTCATCTAATATACTGCTATGTTGTGCAAGCAAACCTTTTGTCCATCTTTGTACCACACACCATTAAATTTATCAGTGTTTAGTTTACACACCAGCTCAGCAGGTTTTCCCCGAAGGGCATTTTTGTCTGATAAGCCACTTGCAAAGAGCATTTCATCTGAAATGGAATAATTTCAATACGTCATAGAACGTAGCTCTCCACAGCACCATTTTGTCTCTATCTTACCTGCACCTCGAGAACTACCGATTTCAGAACCCTTTCCATTCTTCCCACCATCTGCGCCAGCTCCATCTTTCCCTGTTCCCAAACCAAGTCCTTCTTGGCCATCTGTTGCTTTCAAACAGGTATTCAATCTACCACCTCTCCCATCTGTACCCATGCTTTGCGTTCCAGCTTTATCATCTGTACCATCTTGACCTCTCCCCTTATTGTCTGGATCCTCTTGTAGAGCATAAAGCACAACAAACGATAACAAGATCTGAACGTTTCAACCAATTCAGAAATCTGCTAGTAGTTCTTTTATAAAGACTTACCGCTAACATTAAGGGTAGCCCTGGATGATTTGATCCCTGCAATTGCAGTGTACACACCCTTGTCCTCTTGCTTGCAGTTCTTCACCACTAACATGTGGGTGAGCTTGTCTTCAGAGAATGAGATGCTGTACTTGTCGCCATGCTCGACAGAATTGTCATTGACACACCAGGTCACTTGCTGTACAGGGCCAGAAAATGTACACTCAAATATGGCATCCTGTCCCTCAACCACTTTAGTGTCTTGTAGATTGCCATAGAATTCCACATCTGGAACTGCAGAGAAAATCAATAATGCAGATGCAGTTAGTTTCTCCTTTAAGGGTCCATGAGCTAAAGCAGTACAATGCATACCTTCTAAGGTTGTTGACATGATGTTGACATCATCTACGTCAACTTGGTAGAGTCCACCATCATTTAGGTCTAGACTGTTGATGCAAAACAAGTACTTATCACCAGATTTCTTCATATTGTGCTTGCAGGAGTCATCAGAACCTGTGCCATAGTCAAGCATTTCACCATCCTGGGAAGAGATTTGGATATTATTTTGTGCATTCAATGGCCTTGTTCGTTGATTAAAACGATTAATACTTACTTTGTACAGGTAAATTTTACTGTTTGAGTCTCTAAGCTTCATATCAAACTCAAATTCTGCTCTGCCTCTTGTGTTCACTTCTATTGGCCTCATGTTGTCCACATTTTCAACCACCTGCACAACGAAATTGGGTAAAACTTGTGGATTTTAATTAGTCTCGGCACGCACCGGTGCATGTGCCAATCAGGTTTCAAAAATGGTATTAGCTTTGATATTTTGGTTTTAAACAAACATTGTAAGAATTATGACACATAGTTTGCAAAATATTTGAAGTTAAAATGTGAGAAAATTAACATTTCACGTTGTGTTGACATTGACATTGTCTTTACTTATTGGGGTATTTATGGATTTTTATTTTGTCTCAACACTTTTCATTTTTGTTAAAAAAAAGTTGTTCATTGAAAAATTGCCAAATTTGATACTTTAATACAAAAAAAATCAAATTAATACCAAAACATTTCACCAAGCATTTGCCATAAAAACTATTTTAAAGTAGTAAAAAAAACCCAGTTAAAAAGGACTTTTAAGAGTTAAATTGAAAGGACATTCAAACCTTTGTACCTTTGCTTGTTCAGCTTCTTTCTCCTTTTTCTTTATGTTAAGCTG
Source organism: Danionella cerebrum (assembly GCA_007224835.1). Lineage (NCBI taxonomy): Eukaryota > Metazoa > Chordata > Actinopteri > Cypriniformes > Danionidae > Danionella > Danionella cerebrum. The sequence continues at coordinate 112,124 of SRMA01025984.1, forward strand.
CTTAAGCATCCAGCGGAAGTCTGTAATTCCAAATTCACGACAGATTCTCTCATAATCACACTTTTTGGCACTTAGCATTACTTCCCAGAACTTTGGATCGATTTCTCCTTCTTTCTTTGGTTTTTCTTTTCTCTTCTTGATAATTCTAGGTTAAAAGATTCTTGATGAGAGAAGGCAACTTTTTCACGTATGTGACTTTAAAAAACAAGATGAGAAACAGTTACTTGGTCTTTTTAAGCATTTTTCGGAAGTCCTCGGGGTCATTGGTTTCTCCATCTTAACAACAAAAGAACAGATTATACATTTTCAAAGCCTTGACGTCCCTTGATCTTTTCTGCACTATTCTACCCACCTTTGTTTGAAGATTTATCCACCTGCTTTTTCTTAAATCCAACTGAAAGAAAGAAATATGAACGCAGGTTGGTTGTTGATTAGCTTTAAGTTTTAGCAATTGTTTTTGAAAAGATTCTGAAACCGTTTTTCCACTTAGTTATTATGTATTATTAATTAAAAATGCTGCTTACCTGAAAATATGCTCAGCGTAGCAGTGCACACTGCTTGCCCAAACTCATTTGTAGCCAAACACTTGTATGTATCTCCTTGATCTACTTGAGCACTTGGTATCTATGGTTTTCAACAAATTGAACAAGAATCGACCAATCACTAAGTCACACCTTAAAAGCAGATATCTGCCAATCAGATTTGAGTTTAGTTGACCATTTTCTCAATAGCAAGGGTCCCAGCTGGCACTTTATGGCCAACCCCGCAACTAGTACAGCCCTCTGAACAATTCCAAAGATGTTTATTTAACTCTTAAAAATGCAAGTCTTTATATGATGATGAAGGCTTACTGGAATACAGTTACATTAAGCTGTAAACGAATGATTTAATCTAAATAAGTATCATTGAAAAACAACTAATAACCCACCAATTGATTAGTACAGGCTACTGTTGTGATGGGCAGCCGAAAAAGGTCAGTCATTTTGGAACAAAGTCTAACAAAATCGACAAAATGTCACAGCTTTTTGCCATTGAGCAGTTTTTGGCCAAAAAAAGTGGGATGTGGATGCTGAGCTGACTGTAACCCATGAGATTGATTATAGACTGAGCTTCAATATTCATGTGCTGAATGAATATGTTATTACCTGCATTACTTTTGACAATAGGACCCACTGCACCTACTCAGCTGCCAATAGGTGGAGTAGGAACCTACTGAACCATATGAATGTGATCAATAATGACTATCGAAAACTCTGAAAGCATCAAAAGTGGTAACCTGAAGTTTGGCTGTTATACAATGCAGTAAACTGTGCTTTTGTACATGAATGTTGGAATTTAGATGCTGTTCGCAGGTGTTAAAGTACCTCTAGAATATGTTCTCTGTTTCGTTCATCATATCTCGGTTTGTATTTTTCTGGATCTGAAGTGTCGCCCTTATTTCGAGTCCATGTTACAGTTGGTGCTGGATCTCCATTCACTACTGCTTTGAACGTGGCAACCTTTCCTGATGGAAAAAGAACTGTCCATTTATCCCATTTTCATTATAACTCACACATAGATGTTAAATCTATCCATCCACTTGATTTACTTCCTTATTCTTGCTCGGGGTCAGAGGGTTTGGCTGGTGCTTAAACCAAGTCAATCAGAAGGCTACAGTCACTCACCAGTTTATCTCTATGATTTAGTACCCAGAGTAAACTTTTAACATGATACTTACCTTCTTGAACTGTCAAAGCGATTGGTTTCCTGGTGAAATCCGGTGTAGTTTTTCCACGTGGCAGCTCTTTGACATACTGGGTGATCATAACACCAGGTACTCTAGACCGCTTCTTGATCTCCACTGACAAAGAAAAGAAAAGCTTTCATTACGTATATGCTCTATTGAAAGTTAAATATCTCTTGACATTTAGGGCAAACTTAGTACAATAGATCTACTAAATGTGTGCAATTATCTTGGAGCCACTCTGAGGGAGCAAATCTTTCATTTGGATGTCATCAGACTATTCCAAATGTCATACAATCAACTTGATTAAATGATTTTACATGTTCCAAATCAAATGAAACCACACACTAAAATTAGCATATGGTTTAGGAAGCATTTATTTACTCAAGTAGTTGGTATAATATCATGCCTGAATTTTTTTTTTCTCTAGTTCTATCAGATGTTGTGTTGAAACAATGTATTTTTCAATCAATTTTCTGCACCAATATGTGGAATCGTGTGATGCAAAAGTGTCACTTTCCTCAAACATTTTATTCATGACTTCTTTGATATTTTAAAGTTTCCTTGTGAAAATTTGGTTCATTTTTCTAAATCATTGTGCAAAGAAGGGCATCGCTCCTCAAATCTTTCTATATATTTTCAATACATTTTCTTAAACCTTATGAGAACGCTAAAACAATTACTTAAGAACTTTATTGATACTAATTTCCTTGTGTTCTATTTACATTTGCATGAACTGCCACTAACAAAGCTGTTGTCGTCACACCATATGACATTTTTTTATGTTTGGATAAAAAAAAATCCAAGTAAAAATGGTACAGGAGTTTAGGTATTTAGGGTCAACAGTCCAGTGCGACGTGAAGTGTGGAAAAGAGGTGAAGAGACGAGTGCCGGCAGGTTGGAGTGGGTGGAGAAAAGTGTCAGGGGTGTTTTGTGACAGAAGAGTGTCAGCTAGAATCAAAGGAAAGGTGTACAGAACAGTTGTGAGACCAGCTATGATGTATGGACTGGAGACTGTAGCAGTGAGGAAGAGACAAGAGGCAGAGATGGAAGTAGCAGAGAGATGAGGATGTTGAGGTTCAGTTTAGGAGTGACGAGGATGGAGAAGATTAGGAACAGGCACATCAGAGGGACAGCTCAGGGGGGTATTCCAGAAAGCAGGTTATGTGACATACCTGGGTATGTTTAAGGATAAGTTCGTGGATAACCTCAACTTTCGGTTCCAAAAACGGAAGTAACTTTCTGGGTATGTATGTAACCATAGCAACTGACTCTCTGAAGATAACCTGCTCGGGAGCAGGTTATGTTTCAGTGTAACTTCGTTTCAGAAGGTTGGTGAGCATGGCGTGCCCTTTTGATGAGGATCCTGTGGACGTAGAAGCACAAACTATACGAGGTTTTTTTTTGTCGGGAGAGGGTTATAAGACCGCGTATTGATGTGTTTGCATACCCTAATGAGTATTTGAAAGAGCGTTATCGTTTTTCAAAAGATTCGTTAGTTTATTTAACGCGTCTTTTAAAACCGCATATCGCGAATGTGACAAACCGCGGTTCTGCGCTTAGCACAGAAAACATTCTGTGCATAGCACTTAGGTTTTTTGCGTCTGGACTTTTTTTGTACAGTGTGGGCGATTCAGAGCATGTGGGAAAGGCAACTGTGTGTAGAGCCGTTCGTACAGTATGTCTGGCAATTAAACAGTTCTTACCCATGTTTGTACAGTTCCCTGGCCATAAACCTCTGCTTGTTATTAAAGACGAATTCCACAGAGTGGCAGGTTTGTCCTTTGTAGTAAATCTATGACGCATATTTAATATTTTGTCATATTATGTATATCTATACATGTATTAATTATTTTCGTAGTGATATAACATATTCAAAAGGCTGTATAAGTCATACTTCATTATTTTGTATTATAATAAAACGGGAGCCAATACCAAATTTGTAATTTAATACACTCACGCATTTACTCTGTCCGTTATTTTTTGCCAAGCCAACTCTCTTGCTTTAGCTGATGCAGCTGTATTGCTTCTTTTTAATATTATTGGCTTAAACTCCTCATAAGCGTGCATTAAAACCTTCAACTCCGCCTCTGAAATACGCCGCTCTCTTTTTTTCGCTTTGACTTTCCATGGTGACTCGTGAAATCGGCGATCCATTGAAAATGTCTTTATATATGCACCGTGCACGCGCATTAACTCTGGGTAACCAGTTGGAGGTTGATTAAACTTACTCTTCTCAGGTGTTTTGGAACCGACATACTCATGGTATGCCTGTTTAGGGTAAATCAACCCAGAGGTTATGATTTATCATATGGTAAGTTAACCAAGCTTTCTGGAATACCCCCCAGGTTGGTTGTTTTGGAGACAAAGTCTGAGAGGCCAGATTGAGATGGTTTGGGCATGTGCAGAGGAGGGATAGTGGTTATATTGGTAGAAGGATGTTGGAGATGGAGACGCCAGGCAAGAGGTCAAGAGGACGGCCAAAGACGAGATACATGGATGTGCTGAAAGAGGACATGAAGTTAGTTGGTGCAAAAGTAGAGGATACAGAGGACAGAGTTAGGTGGAAACAGATGATTTGCTGTAGCGACCCCTAAACTGGGAACAGCCGTAAGGAAAAGAAAAAATATCTATATGGAATCTACGTTAAAAGCATTGTAGGGTCCAAATAAGGGGTTAAATGTATATTCTCCATCTATTACTCACCCTGATTAATAGGAGTTTCCTCTGCAGGTTGGGACATCTTGGTTTGAATTTACTCCAGTAATTTCTTAGATCGATAATTGAAGCTGTACCTGAAATGCAAAATAAAACATTTCAAAACAAATCTACAATGAAGAAATCCGGGGTTTGCGCTTGCACTTCTGTAGAAATAATCAAATATTTTTTAAAACCAAAATAATTACAACGTTTAGAAAGATGCACTTCAGGCAGTGACCTTACAGATTGTAACCAATAAAGATATATAAAGAATATTATTGCTTTCATACATATCTATATCACATTTGGAGTAATGCTAGACTGCAGTAAAGGAACCCACTGGCATTCCAAGATTAATTGGACCCCCTGCAATGTTTTTACAAGGCCAAAGGGGAAAGAAACAGTTATCCAACATATGACAGATCGCAAAACAAGTTTAATATATGTGCAACTTAATATTACCCCTTTCTATAATGTTTATAATGTACAGTTTTGAAGCATCAAACATCGTTTCTTACTTTTTTTTTTCAGAATTTAAGATTTAGGTATTAAAGCACACACAACGCTGTTTGTTTGATTTTTGTCTTTCTACAGTATGTGAAATAATACCAAAGGATGTTCATTTACCTTCTTTAAAATGACACATTTTAGATCTTTACTTTGTTTAGATTTAAAGTGGAATTTACCCAAAGCTGTTGTTCCCCTACAAACAAAATGTGGTTATTAAAGTAAATGTTTGATTCTACTTAAAAATTTAGGTCAATGTTTGAATGGATACAAGTTCTTTAACAAACAGGTTAAAAACATTTAATTTTATTCTGCAAATGAGACTTGTGCACCATTTTGCAGATGCAACAATCACCCTCTTGTCATCCCTGCTGAGCGTGGTGGTCTTTTTGTCCATTATACAGCCCTTTCCTATGTTCCCTGCAGCTGATGGTGCATCTGACAAAAGAAAAAACTAAACTGCGTTTGTTACATTTGTTGATGAGGAACCCAAGACCTAATTGAACTGTTGTGTGTAGAAACTTAATCATCTACAATTGTTAAAATATGTTCATCTGCTTTGAAACATTTGCACTAAATGAAATGTAGTTCAGCGTCTTTCGTTACTCAGTTTATAATCAAGCAGTTTGTTCAGGAATAATGATGCGGTGGAAAAAGAAAACTCACCGTTGTGCTCTCTCAGCTTCTTTGTGCATCAATGCTGCTTATTCTCTCAAGAACATGGGTGGACCAAATGGAAGCCTCCATGCACTTGAATCAATCAACTGTCACATTAAAGCTTTTATTTGAGAAGCTGAGATAGGGGGGAGTGCCCGGCCCAGCCCATGAAGCAGATATTCTTAAATGATCTTATGTTGCCGGTAAATCTAAAACTTACTTTTATTGTTTGAGTGACGCCTGGGTGGCTCCAACAGGTTGCCCTTTTTTAGTTGGATGTTTTAAGACTAATGACGAAACATTATTGCATAAGACTGTCTTTGCAAAATTACGACAAACAATTGCCCCTGTGCAGATTTCTCTGTTAATATGACCAAACGTATTGTATGTATGTATTGGCCAGGATTTCTGAACTGGCTTTTAAAACGATTAAATTCTTAGATTGCTTTTATGGCTAGATTGCATTAATTAATGATGGGGTTTTTTTTTCAGTGTTCCTCAATAAATTTAAAGATTTGTATATTTTCAGTGATTGCCATCCTGTAAAAAAACAAAAAACAAAACATATTTTCAGGGGGCAGCATATTTCCATCATAGCCTAGAGGGAAGATATCATTTTACTTTGACAGGGGTTTACCAAGCTTGACGTGCCCAGACAGCTTGTCTGGAGCCAGGCAAATTGCAAGGACCTATGGCCGTGTCCGCCCGGAGACATTTCTGAGTTTCAGGAAATTGAGTAAACATAAATGTCACTCTTGGACCAGAAACACCTCCCGAGTTTGAGAGGTAAGCAACAAAATGAGGGCTGTTTATTCTACAGCAGAGCCATCAATAACTCCCATCTCAAAATCTATTGCACCTGGCCCAGGGCAGGTGATCCATGCTGAGGTGAGTAATGTACCTGAAACTTTCTTGGCATCTACAGTGCCCTTTGTTCCTGATATGGTAAAATGTGATAAAATCACTATTCCATATGCAAAAATGACCTAAAGGCTTGATTTTGCATAATGGGCCACCAAATTGATCATGTGACAGGCACTTAGCATCTATAGCATTGGCTAAAGAGTAGTTTGTAGTCATTGCCTTGTCACAAATATTATCAATTTTAATATGTGACCTATATCTCTTAGATTTTACATAGAGCTTCTTTAATGATTTAGGTCCCTCAACTTAAGGACTTAACCACTTAAAGGAAGCTTTTACTTGTTTCACCCTTGTTTTAAATGGGTAGATGTTTCAGAAGTTAATTAGGTTCTTTCAGAATCACCTTTTTTTGACATATACACTGTTGCATGCCGTGGAATTGGACCTTTGTGACCCCAAAACACAGACAATGGGAAGACTGGTCATTACTGAGAAGTAATATTTTATAGATAGGAAATGTGTACAAAAGGGAAGTTAGCGCAAAAAAATACCCCACCCACACTTGTCCTCTATGTGTGGGATCAGGTGAAAAAAAAGCCTTAGCAACTGCACTCAAAACATAACATCAAAGAAAGGAGAGGAAAATTAACGTTCCTGTAAACACCATCCATTTTTTCCTGCAGCCCTATGCAGTGCTGATACAACCTGCCCGATAGAACCAGGTGGGTAGAAGCAGTCCTTGAGAACGAATACTTTTCGTTATCTTGTTCTCCGGGGGGAGTTATTTTCACTTCCACAGCAGCCTTGTCCGAAGGGCATCTAGAAGAGATAAGGAATAACCGAATGTGAAAGTTTGGTTAATATTTGTCAGTTTCTATAGATGGCCATCAGTCTCGCTGTCAAGTTTGTGGTCAAAGACCGCAGAGTGAGTCCCAACACTCCACTTAGTCCAATCAGCAGTACCTCTGTTATCAAAACTCCGAAAAGGCATCCAAGCACACTATGCAGCACTTCTCCCAACCGTCCACCCTGTAGCCAGCCATGATCATTCCTGTGGGACAGTTGGGCTACACTGAACCCACACTCCTTGTCGAGAATATGGTTTCAGTGTTTATGCAAAATATATTTCTAAACTGTAACATACTAAAGTTAAAGCAATGCATTATTACTTGTTTAGAAACATCCGTTTAAGATGACATGCGTAACCTATCAAAGTAGCCTGTCTACAAAGTCATTTCAGAAATGCAAATGGCCAATGTTTTCCTGTACAGTACGCCACTGAAAGAATGGTCAGAATATATTTCTTCACTTCTGCCTTTGCAGGGGTCCATGCAGGGGTTACACTGTAGATTTGGGGCAAAAGCATAAATGGGACTCTATACGGAAGTCTCCATTAAGAGCTCTAGAAGGGATATTAAGGTTGTGTTATCACAAAAACCCAGGGGTGCTGCTTAGGGTAATAAACCAATGATTATTCATGGGGTCCATTGATATTTCTTTAATTCAGAATAAATGTGACTATTGTTTCAAGCCAATTACAAACCCTTTTTACGTAGTTACAGATGCTGAGCTGTATATTCGTAAATCTCGTTCTGCAGATGCAATCACTTTTACACACGCGGATCATTTTTGCAGTAAACCTCTGTTTAGAAGAAAATGAGCCACATGGGTATCAGCCAATCAGGTGGGTGTGTATGCAGTGAACAACAGAACAGAGCAGCCAATCAGAGTGGCCTCCCTATTTTGTTATTTTTTTGCAATTCAAAAATGTACATTTGCAAACTTTAATTCTCATGTTTGGTTCTCTAAATTCACTCTATAATTTAGGGATGTGGGTGTTTGGCACTTAAAAACTTGAAACCTTTTCATTGGTAGCTTTTGCACAATGGCTAATTTAAAGGTAACTGCATTAAAGGTGTGTGGTGATTAACAAATCTGGATTGATTTTGGTTTAAGGCTGATCTGTACAGGTGTGAGGTCCGCTTTAGTTTGTTTTGCACAAAACATTTCCAAATTTCCATAACTTTTCTGTTAAGTCTGTGCATATGTAGCACTCTGTTATGATTTTTTTGATATCGCATAGAAGTGTCATCTGTGTGTCCTTTTGCTTCTGTGACTTTTCTAACATCATGAAGTGGACAGAGACCTCAGGTGTCACAAGTGGTTAGTTGCGTTACTTAACTGAGCCCATGCACGCAGGCCTATGTGGGTGGATGGTTGTACTGACTGCACTTACTGCAGCTGTATCATAGAGTCACTGAAGATTCCTTTAGAGTAGGTTTGAAATCTGGGTCAACTGAGTCAATGAAAAGATCTAAGTTGAATGCGGTCATTTATTCATGAATCAGCCTTTTTCTCCTTACAGCTATTATGCCCCAAGAAGTAGTAACCTTTTTCGTTAATCTTGAATTAACGCATTATGTCAGAAGACTTTTTTTTATAACAGGCTGTTTTCAGTCACATGTACAAAAACAAAATACAAGCACAAAATAAAAACATGGAACGATGTTTGTTAGCTCTGAGAACTTCAAAGTTACCAAATTTCATGTCGATTGACATGTAAATAGGTGAAAACACAAAATATAAGAGTTTTTCTACGAACCTAGAATCAACCTTTGATATCATGTACATTTATTAGAACTAAAAAAAATTAAAAGCAATGGTTCCTTTTGATTATTTTTGCTTCAGTCATATTAAGGCTTGGTACAGCGATCTTATGCTCTGACCTCACATACTCATGTGTCCTGATGCGCTTGGCAGATTATTCTATCTGAACCAGGTAAAGCCTACGACCTGGGACCCAGAATGTCCAGAGATGCTTTTCACTGTTGAATCTATGGCACCAGTGCGAGGTGCCCTTCTCTTGCCGTTATTGTGTGATTTATTTTTAGGTCAAATTGTGTTTTCTAATGGACCAGGTCTAGGGTTTTATGGAAGGAACTCTGTTTTAGTGTTTTAAGAGTGATGTGTATTTTTATTTTCTTCAAACATACACACAGTATTTGTTTGAAGAGTAAACTTTGATGTTGATGTTTGCAGCATGCAGGTTTCAAAAAGGGCATTTTTGTACCCTATAATTATCAGCTACACTATAATATTTAAAACCCATCCCGAGTGTTTCTGTTAATCCTCATACATCTTTAATGTTCTTTAAAAATTAGCTGTTGTAGCTTTAATTGGTCCATATTGCTGTTGACTAAAAGCGAAAAACAAAATATGAGCATATTACCCCAATATTGCTCATAATACACCAGCTTCCTATTATTTCAGAATTATTAAAGAGTAATTATTTAAGAGATTTATAGCAGTATTCAGTGTTTTTTTTTTTTTTTTACATTTTTTTAAATCTTTTTAAGTGTTGTGAGTAACTGCTTTTTGAGTCTAGATTTGAAAAGAATTCCACCAGCTGGAAAATAGGGGAACTAGATGATGTCTTCTGGGAATGCATGATTGCAAGAGCTTGAGAAGGTGGTATGATGCTGACCCTGTGACAGGGCTTATCAAGGGGGAGCCAGTGAAGAGAGATGAAGAGAGGAGTGACCTTGCCACTTTTAGGGTCTGACTGCACACAAAGTCCAATTGTAATGTAATTTAAAATGTAATTTAAAATAGTTTTTGAAGCTTCAAATGGCCAAAGCTTCTGATGGTTGTACCAATATCCTGTCCCCAGCTCTATCCCAGGTCAAAAATAATTTTTGTGCTGGTATCTGCTAGATATTTCTCCAAGACATTTATGTTCTCCAAGGCTTTTTAATCTTATTGATGTTGTTATATTATTCTTCTTTAATAAACTTACTGTAAACAATGTGCCCTTTAAATAAGTTTTACTTACTACATTTGTGACATCACAAACTTTAGGATCCCTCCCATGACTCTAGACTTTTGTAAAGCATAGACTGCATCCAGCCATTCAAATGTTCAGTCTGCTTTTCTCACGCAAGCTGCATGTCCATGCATCTCTCTTAATGTTATCCTCATTTTGGAGTACCGTGTAAAAAAACATGGATGGAAACGCCAAGATGCACATAAATTTTAAAGACAAAAATCCCCTAAACTACAACTGAAATGTGTTCTAAGTTATAATATACAAATAAAGGTGTTCTCCTAATGCAAAACTTCGATTTATCTTTTGATATTTTGTAACGATTATGTTTTTTTGGACTCGTTGGATGCATTTTCTTTTTTTGAAAATTAAAAAAAAAAAAAAAAATTGTGACATTAAAGTTTTGCGCATAAATTTAATTCACATCCTTGGATGGAAACATGGCTATTGAGTAGCTCAGTCTATAATTTCGGCCAATCGATGGGTTAGGGATGGACCTAATACATTTAATATTCACTGAGAATGTAGCAAGAGAGGAGGGAGCAAGGAAAGAACCGTCCAAATTGAGAATGAAGCTGTTGTAAAAATACAACTGACAAATAGAACAATACAGACTTTTCATAAATACATAAAGAACCATATTTTCTTGTATGAAATGGGTGGTTAAGAGGTTTGGTTGACAAGAGCATTGCCTGAAGTAGAAGCTGAGTTGAGTGCTCCGTTATATATTTATATATTATTAGGAGTGATGTGACCGTGTAAGAAACCCTCTCATCATAAACCGTTTTATCTGCTTCTTCTATGCCCTGTCTTTATTCATGCTAATGCATAATGTGAGGGTTGATCTGAACGGAGGAGTGATTTTGAAATAAACCAATATAATTACATAGATTAAAAGTTACAGAGAATCCTTTTCAAATGTGCATCTATATTTAAATGATCACAGTCTTTGGGAGTTAACCCTGATATGATTGTTTAATTGTAATGTTAAGATAGTAAAGACTGTAATTACAATCAAAGTGCTTCAGTTCTCTGGCTGTACATTCAGTCGATCTATTAGCAAAAGATTTTGTTCCCTCGGTCATTTCAACCTAGTGCACTCTTTTTTTTTTCATTTTGTGAATCTAAATGACAGGGTTTGTGTCTGGGCAGGAAGTCTGTTACGATCTTGTGTAAATGTAAGTGAACCATAATCACTGATTCTGAATGTGAAACTGCAAGTAAAACTTGATGGATAAAGTTTGTACACAAACTTTGATGTTGCCTTGTAAGCTTGCAGTTAAAAGATTTTTTAGAAGCAAAACTGTTGGACTTTTGGTTGTTTTAGAGGAGTCAGTGATTTCATAGATAGTTATTCATGCCAGTATGAGTGATAACCAACCCGCATGTCTTTATGATTTTCCTTAGCTGACATAGTGATATGGTAAAATTTGGTTGCTATGGTAAATATTCTGGTTGATATGGAGGGGTCATTGACATAATATAATGTTCCCTTGGTCACTGTATGTTCTATAAACCAACCCCTAAGTCTTTATTAATTACCAAAGCTGAAATAGAGTTCAGAAAGTGTAGTTGCTAGGGTAAACGTTTATGTTGTTACTATGGTTTGTTACTCATTTTTCTATGATGTTTCCCATTTATTTTTAATGGCTTTTAGAAGTCATTGATAAATAGTTAAACCAAAGATGAGCCTTGGGTTCCAATACTTTTGCACAGTGGTTGGAGTGTGATCTGTTTGATGTTTCTATGAGGTTCTCAGTTTGAGTTGCAGTTTTACAAAGTTGACCCCCATGTTAATTCCTTCAGCTGTACCAGTCTGAAAAGACATAGAAACCAGAGTCAGACCATTTTGGATGTCTTGGCAAGGTTTGGTTTCTGTAGCTCAAATGAAGGAGATGCATTTAGAATTTTTTTTATCTGAAGCAAAATATGAATAATAAGAAAGGGAGTCTATGGAAGTATCTAGACCAACTGTCTACTGAAAATGTTCCATCTTCCACTTGTCATTTTAATTAAAGACCCCTTTGATGTTTTTTTTTTTTTGCTTTGTAGTTGGTATAAATTTGGAGACTTCTCTGAATAGACTTATCATTTTCAATTGAAGTTGGTAGAAAAGCTATTTTTGGAAGCCATTGTCCTTAGTGAACGTGTGTTTAATAGGTTCATTAACTGGGTTTGAGCTCCCACTGCTTTGTGATGTCTGTAGCTTCTTAGAAAATATTTTTGCTTTCTCCTCTGGTGCACTCCGTGTGAAATCTCAGCCAAGCTGGGAGTTGTGGTTTCATCAGGAAAACAGCAATGAATGGAACAGGAATGCATGCATAATTCTCACCTATTTAAACTCCAGAGCTTCTGGTTTCTCGTGATGGTCAATGATCCTTCCAAGAATGGAGTATTTCACTGCTATCACAGATCTCGTTCTCAAAAACACATTTACTCTTTCTTCCCAATTATGAGAACGTCCTGCTGATATGCAATAAGTCAGTATCATTTTTCAGGATTGGAGGTTATGTGATGTGGGTAATTGGATTAGCTTTGGGTTCACGTGTTTAGAATTTGAATTAATTTAGTCTTTGTAAAAGGCAAAACGCTTACAAATATTGGAGAATTCTTTCAGCTACAGTGACAGCAGCTCTCTTGAGTAACAAAAGTTTTCAAGGTAGATAGTAATTTCCCCTGAGTCAAATTGCGGATGCTGCTTTAACGGAAGACCGCTCTGGTTTAGTTCTTTCAGCCCTTTCACATTGCCCCCACTCATAAAGCTTGGCGTCCTTAAACCCCTGATTTGGGATGAGTCTTACACTGAAGGAGACTTTCTAGCTTCGTTTTTAACTTTCACAAATCCTAGATGGATTTTAGCTTTAGAATTAGCACTTTCTGCTCTGTGGAGAAAACCTCAAGAAGCCATTCTGGTAAAGGATAAAAATGCTAAATAATTACCACATATATTTAGTTACACTGTAGTCATTTGTCTACACTGATCAACAACTCTACATTCTTGGGGTGCACTGATGGTACAGACTCAAAAGTGGAGCTCCACTCTTCGTCATTGTCTTTACCCACGTGTTTGAGGTCACCAGTCCATCGCATGGCCTCTTTGCTAACAATCTTCAATTGGTCTGCAGCATGTTTTTGGAGCAAACAGAGTGGCAGTGGATTTATCACCTGCATGTTACAACATTCAAATGTGTTCAAAACTAGTACAAAAGAAAACGTGTTATCACGTTTAACTAGCAACGTGATCAAAAACTAGCACAAAATAGCATTAATGAACGGCCTTTGATAAAACATTTTGTTTGGACTGTTTTAACTTTGTTATCCTTACTTCTGTGTTTTGAGGATATTGCTGCACAAAGTCCCAGTATTTTGTCTCATAGTCTCTTTTAAGTTTCCCACTCTTCACAAGCACCAGAGTCTTAGTGAATCAGACACATTTGATTGTTTGATTGTGTCATATGTGATAAAAATGTGGTTGTCATTGTCGTCTTGCTCGTGGTATTTGACGGTCAGTACTATTGGATTGCATCGCAAACTTGTCCGGTTAGATTGTAATTTCAAATAGTTAGCAGCCTTGGAAAAAAAAAGCGACTGTCATCACGGAAGTTGCTGCTGATGTCAGACGCCAAACACACGCTGAGAGGAAACGTTGCCATGCAATTGTCCCCATCAAATTGAAAAATAATCCCTTGAATCGCTGTTACTAGTATGCTGCTGCAATAAGCGGCTACATGATTCTAAACGCCTTTTCTTTTTTTATCAGAGACCCAAAAATGTGTTTATAAAAAAAACAAAACAAAAAAAACGTCACCTTTTGGGTCAAGAAATGTTTACAGCTACAAAACAAAGCTAAAAAGCACAAATTTGGGGGGGGGGGGGGGGGTCGGGGGGTCATCAGTTGCATGGATCTTGGGTGTTCTGATGTGCTTATGAATGAAGGCTGATGGATTGAAGTCGTTCTGCTTAGATAATATCTTCTATGTTTTTGCCATATTATTAGCTGCTTGTTTATTCAGAGGATATGCATGATTTTTTTTTTGTTTGTCTGAGAGAAAAATCCCTTTTTAAATTGTGAAATGGCCTCTGTCTATATTTCCACATACTAAGTATTGCATCCTACCTCTCCTGTCTCCCAACCGCTTTAATCTGGATGGGCCATGAGTACAGCGCCTACTATGGCAGCAGGAAAATGTCAGCTGTTGACTGCAGTGGTCCCACCTACTTGTGGCCAGAGGAGATTAATTTCACTGCATGTAACAGTGTATGTGAAAAATAAAGGCTTGATTGATTTTTGTGTGATATTGGCAGTTAGATCGGAAAGATTTGTAAAACCAGCCAAAAAAAAAAAAAAAAAAAAAAAAAAAAAATCACTGTTGGACAGAGTTTTGAAATACTTGGATCGCCTAAACAAAGAGTAAACGATGCATGAGACTGATTGGAAAAGCTAAAGGCAGGTTTGATAAGGATCTACTTTTCATGCTCACCTCTATTAACACAACGCAATTCATTGTCTGATTTTGAATTATGCTTCACTAATAAGTATAAAAACAATTCATCATCTATTTAATGGACCATTTGGTATATATTTTAAGCGATTGAAAAATAATGAATACAAATACAAGATGGTTTCAAAGCTTGGTAGTTAATCACAAAGTGGAAATGTTTTAATAGAGCTGGAACGATCAATTAAGTCTTGAGTTATAAATCACTTTAGCAGCTTAAATAACATCCCGTTTCCAGCAAGAACGACTATTGTCATCCGTGGAGTCTTTAGTGACTAAACTTCTCTCAGATCCCCACACTTTTTCATGCTCTGCATCTCTCATGTGATGCCATCCTGTGGTCAAACAAGAATACTGCAATGATTTAATGCCTAGGCTCATCTGTGTTCTTATTCCAGTTTGCCAGTCCCTTAATTAGATAAAAAAATAATCATTCTCTCTAGTGTCTGATTACCTCCTCCCCATCCTAAAATCTTAACAGCCTCTTCTTCTGACCTCTTTCTCTGAACCAGAACTTTCGCCAGAGAATATCCCAGAACCACTGGCACCTTCAACACCTGCTATCTCTGTCTGAGCACTTGCTGTTTTAATGGTTGGAATGTTCTCATCTTTTTCTTTCTTGACCCTTTCCTCCACTGGCTTTCCTAGCCAGGTCAATGTCAAACTTTCTATTTTTTTTTACTACTCTCCAAGAATCTAATTTGGCCACCATAACATGAGCATAGCCAATCAGCAGTCATTGAGGAGGTAGCGTTAAAAAGAAAATTTGAAAAACTTACATAAAGACACTTAGTGGAGTGTTTGGTTTTTGCAGTATTTTAGCCTTTGATGATGCAGAAGATTTCACCATGATCTCCTCCGTTGTTAGGCTGACCAAAAAGAACACAGTCACAATAAATAAATGTGGACGTGATATGATGCTGAATATAAAATTAAATGATTTCTTTTTTGTCCGATGCAAAGTACTAAGCCATTGATACCCAGGTTTGTCAAGTACATCACGCTAAAGCAACCTGCCCATCCAACCTTCTCAGTTGGTAAATCATCTTAAGATCACTTGATCATTCTAGGCTCCAACATCACTGAAGAATTACGGCCGATGACAATGTTTTTCTGGCACCCTCGATGCTGCTAAAGCCGCGCTGTGGAAATGATTAATTGAACTCATGATGCTCTGTCTCTTGAACCTGTTCCAAGTGCTGTACTGCAGGCCCCATCTCAGAAGAGCTCATGGTCATATTCTGAATGGCATGTTCCTTTCCCAGTCTTCTCAAGGAGAATGCAAACTACGCCTGGAGGTGTTTTTACAAGGATTCGAGCCAGGTGACAGAAAGTGACATTGAGTTAAAGAGGACTCTCTTTCGTCTTTGATCATTTGGCTTCTTGTGTGTGATGGGAGAAGTCAGCAGGTGTCACTCAGATTTTGGCCTCTAGCATTAAATGGAGATCAACACGTAGCACTGTGGCATGCGATGCTGACATGGTTTGAGTGATCTCTGTTCTCACAGAGCACCTTCTATGAAATTCAGGGCAAACAAAAAAATCCTAATCCTTTCTTCTAAGTGTTAAGATTTATTCGGCATCAAACAACTCGCTGTGAAAATGTAAAGACTTTTCTTTTCAGGAATGAAAAGATTGTAAAATTAATTTGCAGACAACAATTCCAGTTCACATGAATTTATAGATTTATAGAATTTCCAGGTCATGAATTTATAGATTGTTGAGTGTTTTTTTTATTTTTTATTTCTATAAACAAAGTCACCACAAAAATCTACATCCGCCTTTCCAATCATAAATGAATTGTTTACCTTACTGTTTTATTGCTAATTATTAGCATCGCTTACAAAGACTACTATTCTCAAGCTAAATTTCATCACACTGAGATGTTTATTACCACTAAATATTTGTATTCGTACACAGATAATTCTTATCGAGCAGTGTCTGTCACAAACAACCTGTTTGATTTCTGGGGTACCTCAGGGGTCTCTCCTCGGGTTCACTATTTTTCCTGATCAGTGTGTACCTCTTGTGGTATATTTTCAAGAAACACAGTATTAGTTCGACTTCTATGCTAATGGAATGGTAATCTGAACATCCCTCTGACACATTCTTTCACTTTTTAGATAGATCTGTCCCACATTGGGGAAATGTTGGTATTTCGCCATTTTTGATTGTCTCCATGACATGAAAGCCTGGTTGACGTCTATTCTACTTTAAATGAATAACACTCAAACTAAAAATTCATGTTATTAACTCAAAAACACTATAATGGATCCACCATCCATCCATCGCAATCCCTATATAATTCTAGCCATTGAGTGTTATCATCGACTGACCCTCACTTGACCACAGATCAAATCAATAACTCTCCCTAGCCCACTTTGGGACAGACTCTTATCATGTCCAGGCTTGTGCAATTTCTTGGTTAATGGGCTCCTAGCTGCACATGTCAGTCAACTGCAATGTTGATACCTAATTATTCACTCCTACCAAATGTTCAGAACATATTACCCCAATTCTTGGGTCTCTTCACCCATCAAGTTATCACCGATCACACTTTGTGATCTCTAAATGTCATGGCGTCTCCTTATCTCTGAGAAACATACTCTTTCAAGTGGAACATTCTTTCATGATATTGTAGAACCTTCTGCCCCTCTGGCTTTAAATCCTGTGTCAAAGCTTTCTCATTCAGACAGACTTAAATACTCAGCAATATTCACAGTGTTAAATCAACACGACCAGTGTCGGCTTCACTGGTGAACTAGCTTTTTACCATGTGATACTGTTGCTCCCTCATCAGAAACGTGGCGGAAGTTTTGTTTGCTGTCACTTTTGAATGTTTTTGCAATCCTGTATTCATTTTTGGGGAGTTCAAAATCTGTTGCATCATTTATTTTGTCCTGTGACCACAAACCAATCAGATTTCCATTTAGAGCAATCAAACTGTCTGTTTGAAAAAAAATAAATAAAAGCACTGGATCCGTAACAGAACAATACCGACCCAAGAGTGTGCGTGTGCGTGTGTGTGCGTGTGCGCGTGTGCGTGTGTGTGTGTGTGTGTGTGTGTGTGTGTTTGGTAGTCCAGAAGCAAAAGTACATTCAAGTTAAATATATTCATTTTTTCAGCTTTGAACGCGACGCTTTGACCAGATGTTTCATTGAGTTCTCACGGTCAGGTGGGGTTTGCTCAGAAGAGGGTGTGGCTAAGGTGTGGGTTTACGTTTGGGGGGGAGACTGATAAAACGAGCTGATTCAAAGATGTTGCATTTAGAAAAGGTGCAGTGCTAGTCTAGACTAGACTGGTTCAACCTTAAAATGCTCTGAAAAAGGCATAATCAGTCCCTTTATTGTTACGCACAGATTTAAACCAACACCTAATATTGTTTTTCACACGCGCTGATGTGCTGATTCAACTCCCATACTGCTACATTTAACAATGCAGCAGTGCTTGTATCAATTCGCTCTATTGACACTGTGTTTTTGCTGGCCTCTCATGGTGTTTTTGTTTTTTTAACTTCTCATTTATTGTACATTATTATACAGCGATATTAGGGCTTTCATTTTCGTAATTTCATGAAATCTGGAAGTAGTTTTTTTTTGTCCTTAAGGGTTATATATTAGACCAAATAGCAATTACACATCGTAAAAATCCTTTTTTTTTTGCTTTCCCATTCTTAATATGGCTCTACCAACATTAAACAACAAACAAACATGTACAGGCTGTATGTAAATAAATCTATAAAAATGCAACATTTGTGTTTGCTTCAAAATCATTGTATTGCCTTTAGAATGTTTCTAATCTCTCAGATCTCAACATACACAGCTTTAATGGCATCTAGCTGAATGACTGGATATTTAATGTTGGGGTAAGTCAGCTTCAAACAGTAAAACTCTTTAGAAGTTGAAAAAATAAATAGACACAGAATTACAATCTCTGAAAATGTTACGTTTCTTTAGTTTGTGACAAATTCCCCTGTTATAAATCAAATTGTCACATTGACTTGTGACTCGCAGCTAATAAAGATATTTAGGGATATTTAAACATCTCAAGTAGTATGATTTGGCATGGTCCACATTTGTGTGACATTATTGGTTTCCCCAGCCTGGCCTTTTTAGGCATGCAGCAGGTTCCAGTCACTTGATAGGTCACATGCTGCTTATAAGCAAGATCATCCCATCATAAATGTCATGATGTTCTGATGAATCACTAAGCACCCTGTAAATTTTTTGACTAGTCAGAAATGATTTAGAGGCGCCCTTCTATCAACAAATACACAGAGAAGTGTCTAAAATCTTTCAGTGTACTTCTTGTGAAATCACAAAGTGACTCTTGCAAAGCCTCGTGTATTCCATCATATTAACAAGTGCTAATCTTTTCTTGTCAAACATACGCGGTAAGGGTTTTGGCCTCTGAATCCTAAGGGACAGAGGCCCTGCGCTTTTCTTGGCTCAGAGAGCATGTCTGAAAGCGAGCCGGTGCTGCACTGACAGAACTTCAGTGAGATCAGTTGCCCGATGCAAAGTGGGTTAGTTTTTATGGGCCACGTGGAGTGCCAGGCATGCTAATGTTAAATCCGGACACTGGCCACACATGTGCTGGGCTTTGGCAGGAACATTAAATCATTTAAACCCAGGCACATAGAACAGTGATCGAGCAAAAAGCCAGCCTAAATCAATGATGGGGATGTGACTCTTTCAAAAATGTTACCTTCATGTGCCACAAGAAATATACATGACTGTGGTATATATATATATATATATATATATATATATATA